>JARWLF010000636.1:0-14256 GCA_029853055.1 Scenedesmus sp. KT-U
CCATGCGCGCGATAGCGGGGGACGCCCTGCGAATTATCGGCCCGGTCCCCTGAGGGGGGCCGGGACAAGGGCGTCCATCGAAACGCCAGAATCTCCAGCGCATCCTCGCCCGCGCGCGCCGTCCGGTGCCGGACCGGCGGGCCTTTGAACCTTCGGATACCCATGACCCGCGATTACAAATCCACCGTCTTCCTGCCGCGCACCGACTTCCCCATGCGCGCCGGCCTTCCGCAGAAGGAGCCGCAGTTGATCGAGCGGTGGGACGCCATGGGGCTGTACCGCCGCCTGCGGGAGGAGGCGAAGAGCCGCCCCCTCTATGTGCTGCATGACGGCCCGCCCTATGCCAACGGCAACATCCATATCGGGCATGCGCTGAACAAGATCCTGAAGGATGTGGTGAACCGGTCCCAGCAGATGCTGGGCCGCAACGCCCCCTATGTGCCCGGCTGGGACTGCCACGGACTGCCCATCGAGTGGAAGATCGAGGAGAAGTACCGGGCCGCCAAGAAGGACAAGGACGAGGTGCCGGTCCTGGAGTTCCGGGACGAATGCCGGAAGTTCGCCGCCGAATGGGTGGCCGTGCAGGCCAAGGAATTCCGCCGCCTGGGCGTGGAGGGTGACTGGGACAATCCCTACACCACCATGACCAACCGGGCCGAATCCCGGATCGTGGGGGAAATCCACAAGTTCCTGCTGAATGGCGGCCTGTACAAGGGCGCCAAGCCGGTGATGTGGAGCGTGGTGGAGAAGACCGCGCTGGCCGATGCGGAGATCGAGTATCACGACATCACCAGCACGACGATCTGGGTCCGGTTCCCCGTCGTCCAGCCTTCCGTGGCGGAGCTGGTGGACGCCTCCGTCGTGATCTGGACCACCACCCCTTGGACCATGCCGGGCAACCGCGCCATCGCCTTCGGGCCGGGGATCGCCTATGGCGTCTACCAGGTCACGTCCGTCGAGGAGGGCAGCCTAGCCCGCGTCGGCGAAAAGATCGTGCTGGCCCGCGCCCTGGCGGAGCAGGTGGCCAAGGACGCCCGCTGCACCTTCGACCTCGCCGCCGAATTCAGCGGTGAGGTGCTGGCGACGACGCTGTGCGCCCACCCGCTGCGCGGCCGGGGCTATGAATTCGACGTGCCGCTGCTGCAGGGCGACCATGTGACGGATGATGCCGGTACCGGCTTCGTCCACACCGCCCCCGGCCATGGTGAGGAGGACTTCGTCGTCGGCCGCCAGTTCGGGCTGGAGGTGCCACAGACCGTGGGGCCGGACGGCCGCTATTACGACCATGTGCCGCTGTTCGCCGGTGCCTGGGTCTACAAGCCCGACGGCAAGCATGGCGATGCCAACCCGCGGGTGCTGGACGCGCTGAAGGAGGCGGGAACGCTGCTGGCCCATGGCAAGCTGAAGCACAGCTATCCCCACAGCTGGCGGTCCAAGGCGCCCCTGATCTTCCGCACGACGCCGCAGTGGTTCATTTCGATGGAGACGAACCAACTTCGCGAGAAGGCGCTGGCGGCCATCGACGCGACCAGCTGGGTGCCCGCCCAGGGGCGCAACCGCATCCATGCCATGGTCTCCTCCCGTCCCGACTGGTGCATCAGCCGCCAGCGCGCCTGGGGTGTGCCCATCGCCCTGTTCGTGTCCAAGGCGACGGGGGAGCCGCTACGCGATGAGGGCGTCTGTGCCCGCATCCAGGCGGCGTTCGAGGCGCGCGGGGCGGATGCCTGGTACACCGACGATCCGCAGAGCTTCCTGGGCAACGAATACCGGGCCGACGAGTTCGAGCAGGTGTTCGACATCGTCGATGTCTGGTTCGAGAGCGGGTCCACCCACCAGTTCGTCGTGGCGGACCGGCCGGAGTTCGCAGGGAAGCCGCGCGCCGACCTGTATCTGGAAGGGTCGGACCAGCATCGCGGCTGGTTCCATTCCTCCCTGCTGGAAAGCTGCGGCACGCTGGGCCACGCGCCCTATGAGACCGTTCTGACCCACGGCTTCACGCTGGACCAGAACGGCGAGAAGATGTCGAAGTCCAAGGGCAACGTCGTCGCCCCGCAGAAGGTGATGGACGAGTACGGGGCCGACATCCTGCGCCTCTGGGTCATGAACACGGAGTTCACGGAGGATCAGCGGATCGGGCCGGAGATCCTGAAATCCACGGCCGACCTGTACCGCCGCCTGCGCAACACCCTGCGCTACCTGCTGGGCGCCCTGGCGGACTGGAACGAGGCGGAGCGGCTGCCCGCCGCCGAGATGCCGGAGCTGGAGCGCTGGGTGCTGCACCGGCTGGCGGAGCTGGACCGCACGGTGCGGGACGGTTACGCCAGCTACGACCTGCACCGGCTGACGACGGAGCTGCACAATTTCTGCGCCGTCGATCTGTCGGCCCTGTATTTCGACATCCGCAAGGACAGCCTGTACTGCGACCGGCCGGACAGCATCCGCCGCCGTGCCACCCGCACGGTGATGGTGCATCTGCTGGAATGCCTGACCGCCTGGCTGGCCCCCATCCTCTGCTTCACGGCGGAGGAGGCGTGGCTGGAATGGCTGAAGCCGGGCGGGGCCGCGGGGCCGGACAGCGTGCATCTGCGCCTGTTCCCGGACATCCCGGCCGACTGGCGCAACGATGCGCTGGCCGGCCGGTGGGCGCAGGTGCGGGAGGTGCGCCGGGTCGTCACGGGCGCCCTGGAGCTGCGCCGGGCCGACAAGACCATCGGTTCCTCCCTCCAGGCCGCGCCGACCGTGTACATGGACAGCGCCTGGCATGAGGCGGTGGAGGATGTGGACATGGCGGAGGTCTGCATCACCTCCGCCATCACGGTGATGGAGGGGCTGCCGCCGGACGGGGCCTTCACCCTGGCCGATGTGCCGAATGTCGGCGTCGTCTTCGCCCACGCGCCGGGCCAGAAGTGCGAGCGCTGCTGGAAGGTCCTGCCGGAAGTGGGCGGCGATGCCGACCACCCCACGCTCTGCACCCGCTGTGCGGACACGGTGGCGCATCTGGATGCGGGGTTCTGATGGTGGGGGACACGCTGGCCCCGCCGGCCGTGCGGCGGCGGATGATGCGGATCGGCTTCGGCGTGGCGCTGATCGCCATGCTGCTGGACCAGATCAGCAAATGGTGGATCCTGGAGCGGGCGCTGCCCTGCCTGACGGGGCCGAGCGGCCCTGACTGCCTGATCCGCACGCCGCCGATCGAGGTGACGGGCTTCTTCAATCTGGTGATGGCCTGGAACCGTGGCGTCAGCTTCGGCATGTTCGCGCATGAGGCGGCGATCATGCCGTATGTGCTGATCGCGGTAGCACTGGCGATCACGGCCTTTCTGGTGGTATGGCTTCGTCGCACGGACCGGGTGTTCCAGGCGGTGTGCATCGGCCTTGTCATCGGCGGGGCCCTGGGCAACGTCATCGACCGGTTCCGGTTCGGGGCCGTGGCCGATTTTCTGGACTTCCACGTGGCGGGTTGGCATTGGCCAGCCTTCAACGTGGCGGACAGCTGCATCGTGGTCGGGGTGGTCCTGCTGGTGCTGGACGGCCTGTTCGACCGGTCGGAGCAGCGCTGACGGGCCCGGCCGGTGGCAGGCGCCTGTGGGGTGATGGTGATGTGCGGATGCCGGCAGCGGCGGCCGTTGACTTATGAAAGGTATGGATCGCGACCATGCGTAAGACGATGATCCGCGCGGCCGTCCCGGCCGTGGCCCTGGCGGCGGTGAGCCTGCTGACCGGCTGCGGCATGTTCGACCGCAGCACGCCGGATGAGTTCCGAGTGGTGGCGCGCGCGCCGCTGGAGGTGCCGCCGGACTTCAACCTGCGCCCGCCCGCGCCGGGCACGCCGCGCCCGCAGGAGCTGGCCCGCGATACCCGCGCGACCAGCACCGTCTTCGGCGCCGCGGGTGAGATCGGCGCCGCCCCCCGTGCGGGGTTCCAGAGCCAGGGAGAGGTGGCGCTGCTGACCTCTGCCGGTGCCGATCAGGCCGACCCGCAGATCCGTTCCATCGTCGATCGGGAGAATCCGGGCATCGTCGTCGCCGACCGCGGCTTCCTGCAGCGGCTGCTGACCTGGGAGGGGGAGACGGAGCAGAACCCGAACCTGACCGTCGGCGCCAATGCGCAGTCACAGGAAAGCAGCGGCCGCGGTTTCCTGGACAGCCTGATCTTCTGGCGTCGGGGCGACGCGCCGCAGGAATCCACCGACGGCACCGGCCCCACCATCGGCCGCACCGGTTCTTCCGCCAACCAGTGACCGGCCCCACGCCACACTGATGTCCCGAAGGCCCGCCCCCCCCGGCGGGCCTTTGCCGTTCCGGGCGCATTACAATTCTGTCAGGCGGCGGAATGGCGTTGCGCCGCGTGACCTCTGCGCCACATTCTGTTGTCTTCCCGAAGACGAGGGCGTCCCGCCTTCCACACAGCATGAACGGAGGTTCCGGCCTTGACCGCCCCCCGATCCCTGTTCCGCCCCGCCCAGCCCCGTGCGGCCGGCGGTGGCGCGCGACGCCGTCTGGCCGCCCTGGCTGCGGCGGCGGCCCTGTTCACCAGCATGCTGGCCGCGCCCCCGGCGCTGGCCCAGATCTTCAATCCCGAGACCTTCACGCTGGACAACGGCATGCAGGTGGTGGTGGTCACCAACGAGCGGGCGCCCGTGGTCAGCCACATGGTCTGGTACCGCGTCGGCTCGGCCGATGAGCCGCGGGGCAAGTCCGGCATCGCCCACCTGCTGGAACATCTGATGTTCAAGGGGACGGAGCGGCTCCAGCCCGGCGAATTCTCCCGCACCATCGCCCGCAACGGCGGCCGGGACAACGCCTTCACCTCCTACGACTACACCGCCTATTTCCAGAACATCGCCCGCGACCGGCTGGAGCTGGTGATGTCGATGGAGGCGGACCGGATGGCCAATCTGCGCCTGACGCCGGAGATCACCATCCCCGAGGTCAGCGTGGTGATGGAGGAGCGGCGCCAGCGCACCGACAACAACCCCAGCGCCCGGCTGAGCGAGCAGATGTGGGCGACCCTGTTCGTCCACCATCCCTATGGCACCCCGATCATCGGCTGGATGCATGAGATCGAGAAGCTGGACCATGAGGATGCGCTGGACTTCTACCGGCACTGGTATTCGCCCAACAATGCCGTGCTGATCGTCGCCGGCGACGTCACGGCGGAGCAGCTGCGCCCCCTGGCGGAGGCGACCTATGGCAAGGTCCCTGCCGCCGAGCGGGTGCCCGAGCGGCTTCGGGTGCAGGAGCCGCCGGCGCAGGGCGAACGCCGGATCATCCTGCGCGACGACCAGGTGCAGCAGCCCAGCTGGCAGCGCGCCTGGACGGCGCCGAGCTACAACCGCGGCGCCAGCGAACACGCCTATGCGCTCCAGGTGTTGCAGACCGTGATGAGCGGCGGCGCCACGGCCCGCCTGTACCGCCGGCTGGTGGTGGAGGACAAGGTCGCCGCAGGCGTGTCCATGTGGTACGCGCCCACCGCCTATGACCTGGGCACCATCGGCTTTTCCGCCACCCCCCTGCCGGGCGGCGATGTGGAGACGGTGGAGCGCGCCGTGGAGGCGGAGATCGCCCGGCTGCTGGCCGACGGCGTGACGGCGGAGGAGGTGGAGACCGCCAAGACCCGCATGGTGCGGGAGGCCATCTTCGCCCGCGACAGCCTGCAGACCCCCGCCTACATCTTCGGCCTGGGCCTGTCCACCGGCCTGACGGTGGAGGATGTGGAGGCGTGGCCGAACCGCATCGCCGAGGTGACGGTGGAACAGGTGAACGCCGCCGCCCGCGCCGTGCTGACGCGCGACGGCCATGTCACCGGCATCCTGCTGCCCCAGGCGCAGGTGGAAGCCGCCGCAGCACCCGCCGCCAACCCGACCCCGGCACCCGCCGCCGCAGGGGGGAAGACCCGATGAGCCTGTTCCGACACGCCACCCGTTCCCTTGCGCGGGCGGGGACCGCCGCGCTGTTCCTGCTGGCCTTCGCCCTGCCGGCCCATGCCATCGACGTGCAGCGGGTGGTGAGCCCGGGCGGGGTCGAGGCCTGGCTGGTCCGCGATACCAAGAACCCGATCATCGCGCTGCAGTTCGGCATCGACGGCGGCAGCGCACTGGACCCCGCGGAGAGGCTGGGCCTGGCGCAGATGATGACCTCCCTCCTGGATGAGGGGGCGGGGGACATGGACAGCCAGGCCTTCCAGAAGCGGCTGGAGGACAATTCAATCAGCCTGAGCTTCAGCGCCGGCCGCGACGCGATCTTCGGCAGCCTGACCACCCTGACCGAAACGAAGGGGGAGGCGTTCGAGCTGCTGCGGCTGGCGCTGACGGCGCCCCGGTTCGACACCGACGCGGTGGAGCGTATCCGCAGCCAGATCATCGCCGGGCTGCGCCGGTCGGCCGCCGATCCGAACTATGCGGCCCAGCTGGCCTTTGCCGCCGCCACCTTCCCCGACCACCCCTATGGCCGCCCGTCGCGCGGCACCATCGAGACGGTGACGGCCATCACGGTGGACGATCTGCGCGGCTTCGCCAAAGCCCGGCTGGGACGCGACCGGCTGAAGATCGGCGTGTCCGGCGACATCACGGCGGAGGAGCTGACAGCGGTGCTGGACCAGGTGTTCGGCGGCCTGCCGGCCGAGACCGCCCCCTTCACCATTGCCCAGGCCAAGCCCGCGGGCGCCGGCCGGACCGTTGTCGTATCGCGCCCGATCCCCCAGTCCATCCTGATCATGGGGCACCAGGGGCTGATGCGCGACGACCCGGACTGGTTCCCGGCCGTGGTGCTGAACTATGTGCTGGGGGGTGGCGGCTTCTCCTCCCGCCTGATGGATGAGGTGCGGGAGAAGCGGGGCCTGACCTATGGCGTGTCCAGCTCCCTCCAGCCCTTCGACCATGCGGCCCTGTGGACGGTCAGCGGCTCCACCTCCAACGACAAGGCGAAGGAGGCGTTGGCCCTGATCAAGGAGATCTGGGGCCGTACCGCCGCCAAGGGCATCACCCAGCAGGAGTTGGACGACGCCAAGACGTTCCTCACCGGCTCCTTCCCGCTGACCTTCACCAGCAACGGGGCCATCGCCGGGGTGCTGCTGTCGGTGCAGCAGGACGATCTGGGCATCGACTATCTTGGCCGCCGCAACGCCCTGGTGGAGGCGGTGACGCTGGAGCAGGTGAACCGCGTCGCCCAGCGCCTGCTGGACCCCAAGCGCCTGGCCGTCGTCGTCGCCGGCCCGCCGGAGGGGATCACCCCCAGCAAATAGCCATGGGCGCACCAACCCGCATGCCATGACAGCAGGGGCCGGGAGACATCCTCCCGGCCCCTTGCCTATCGGGGGTCCGCGTTCAGATCAAGGGCGGCAAGGCCGCTGCCCGCCACCAGCCGGACCGCTCGCCGATCGAAACTGGCGAAGACCGCATCGCCGGCGACCGCGCCGGTATGCGAGATGACGCCATCGGCGAAGTCGCCCCCGGCCTCCATCACGGCCAGCCCGGCCGCCACCGCGGCCCGGTCGGTGCGGACCTTCGCAGCGCCGGTCAGGCGGCGGATGGCCGCCGACACCTGGCCGGGGTCCTGCCTGTAGACCCGGGTCAAGACCCAGGTGAATTCACAGAGGGCCACCAGCGTGACGACCACCGCCTCTGCCTCCGTCAGAAGGCGGGCTGCCCGGGGCGATTGGTCCGGATCATCCATCATCGCGGCCCGGACCAGGACGTTCGTGTCGGCCGTGACGATCACGGGGTGCCGGCCCAGCCATCGGCGATGGCACTGTTGATGTCATCGATCGTCGGCGGGGTGGTCAGCGGGCTGTGCAGGCACCCGATGAAAGCCTCCACCCCGTCGGGGGGAACGGCACTCACCTGCACCTTCCTGCTGGGGAGCAGTTCGACCTCCAGCCGGGCGCCGGGCCCGGCGCCCAGGTGCTCCAGCACCTCCTTGCGGAAGGTCACCTGGCCCTTCGCCGTCACCGTCAGCCTCACGCCCATCGCGTCCCTCCTGCCATGCCATGGAAGGTAAGGCAAAACCAACCTTACGACAAGGCCCCCCCTTCCCTGGCACGGTGCTTGCTGATCCCTCCCCCCGCACATCTGCAAAATGCAGGGAGGGTTCAGAAAGATGTTCAGCCGTTCGACCCGCAGCTTCCCGCCGAAGTCCGGTAACGAGTCCGACTTCGACCTGGCCGAAATACTGGCCTCCGTCTCCGCCGCGCCGACCGACCCGGATGAGCGGATGCGCATCCTGGAGGACCGCATCCGCCGACAGTGGAGCACGCTGCAGGAGCTGGTGCGGGAGCATGCGATGCTGGAGGCGGAGCTGGCGCTCGGCCGGCGCCGGGTGGCCTCATCTGCGCCCGGCCCGCAGCCCGGCCCGGCTTCCGACGCCCCCGCGTCCGAGCCCCGGTTGGAGGTGGCGGCCAGCAATCCCCTGCCCGCCCCGCGGGCCAAGCTGATGGTCCCACCGCCACGGCGCCTGCGCCCGGTGGAGTGACACACGCCACCCCACAGCCCCGACAACCGCGCGGACCAGCCCTGCTGCCTGGGGGAGTACTCCGGCGGGTATGGGCGTCCGCGCCGGCTTGTGGGCGGCTTCGGGCATGCTAACAATCGGGGGCCTGAGAACAGAAACCCGAAGGGTCGGCCCATGTCCGTGCAGAATCCCAGCGCTGAACTAAATGCATTGCAGAATGCAAATGCCCCGTTGCTGACTGCAAGCCCCGCCTGGCGGGCGCTGGCCGCCCATCGCGACGCGATGGTTGGCACCAGCCTGCGCAGCCTGTTCGCGGACGACCCCGACCGCGCCACGCGGTTCACCCTCCGGCTGGACGGGATGCTGCTGGACTGGTCCAAGAACCGCGTGACGGAGGAGACGGTCCGGCTGCTGCTGGACCTGGCCCGCGATCGCCGGCTGGAGCAGTGGCGTGACGCCATGTTCGCCGGTGAGCGGATCAACACGACGGAAGATCGCGCCGTCCTGCACACGGCCCTGCGCAACCGCTCCGGCCGGCCGGTGATCGTGGACGGGCGCGACGTGATGCCGGACGTGCAGGCCGTGCTGGACCGGATGGGCGCCTTCTGCGAGCGGGTGCGGTCGGGCGACTGGACGGGCTGGACGGGCAAGCCCATCACGGACATCGTGAATATCGGCATCGGCGGGTCCGACCTGGGCCCCGCCATGGCGGCGCAGGCGCTGACCCCGTGGGCGCACCCGCGGCTGACCGCCCATTTCGTTTCCAACGTCGACGGCACGCATTTGGCGGAGGTCCTGAAGCGCATCGATCCGGAGACGACGCTGTTCATCGTCGCCTCCAAGACCTTCACGACCCAGGAGACGCTGACCAACGCGCATTCCGCCCGCGACTGGTTCCTGGACCAGGGCGGTCCGGAGCAGGAGGTGGCGAAGCATTTCGTCGCCGTCTCCACCAATGAGCTGGAGGGGCGGAAGTTCGGCATCGACCCGGCCAACATGTTCGGGTTCTGGGACTGGGTGGGCGGCCGCTACAGCCTGTGGTCGGCCATCGGCCTGCCCATCGCGCTGATGATCGGGCCCGACCGCTTCGCCGAGTTCCTGGCGGGCGGGCATGCGATGGATGAGCATTTCCGCACGGCACCGCTGGACGCCAACATGCCGGTGATCCTGGGGCTGCTGGGCGTCTGGTACGGCAATTTCTGGGGGGCGGCCGCCCATGCCGTGCTGCCCTATGACCAGTATCTGGCCCGCTTCCCGGCCTATCTCCAGCAGCTGGACATGGAAAGCAACGGCAAGGGCGTGGACCGGCAGGGCCGGCCCGTCGACTATGCCACCGGCCCCATCGTGTTCGGCGAACCGGGGACCAACGGGCAGCACGCCTTCTACCAGCTGATCCACCAGGGCACCCACCTGATCCCGTGCGACTTCATCGCGCCGATCCGGTCGCAGAATCCGATGGGCCGGCACCACCCCATCCTGCTGTCCAACGCGCTGGCCCAGACCGAAGCCCTGCTGACCGGCAAGACCGCCGATGAAGTCCGGGCCGAGCTGGAGAAGGAGGGGAAGAGCGGTGACGCGCTGGCGGCGCTGCTGCCACACAAGATCTTCCCCGGCAACCGCCCGACCAACACGATCCTGCTGGACGCGCTGACCCCGCATACGCTGGGCATGCTGATCGCGCTGTATGAGCACAAGGCGTTCGTCCAGGGCATCATCTGGAACATCAACAGCTTCGACCAGTGGGGGGTGGAGCTGGGCAAGCAGCTGGCCAAGGCCATCCTGCCGGAGCTGGAAGGGGCCGCCCCCAAGGCGCATGACGCCTCCACCACCCAGCTGATCGGGGCCATCCGGGAAGCGGGCTGAGGCGGCGGGAATCCGGCCATTTCGCTGCCGCAGTGCACCACCGCACTGCGGCAGCAATTTACCGACCAAACCCCCGCCACCCCGGCATGATTCGGGACCTTTGCTGCACTGCTTCGGACAGAAAATATGTCAGTAGCATTGACCTATTTTCTCCGCTAGCATCGACCATCTGGACATGGGGAAACCGGCCACGCCGACCTTCACGAAAAGGGCGGCCGGACACAGGTGGGGAGATGACGCGATGGCCGTTGCCGCGAAGCAGCTCGCAGCCGTAACGCTTGACGACAAGTACGCGCTGGACAAGGGCCGGGTCTACATGACCGGGACCCAGGCGCTGGTGCGCCTGCCGATGCTTCAGCGGCAGCGGGACATGGCCGCCGGGCTGAACACCGGCGGCTTCATCTCCGGCTATCGCGGCTCGCCGCTGGGCGCCTATGACCAGGCGCTGTGGCAGGCGCGGAAATTCCTGAAGAACGGCAACATCCATTTCCAGCCCGGCGTGAATGAGGAGCTGGGCGCCACCGCCGTCTGGGGCAGCCAGCAGGTGAACCTGTGGGGCGGGGCCAAGGTCGACGGCGTCTTCGGCATCTGGTACGGCAAGGGGCCGGGCGTCGACCGGTCCATCGACGCCATCAAGCACGCGAACTTCGCCGGGACCAGCCGGTTCGGCGGCGTGCTGGCCTTTGCCGGTGACGACCACGCCTGCAAGTCGTCCACCCTGCCGCACCAGTCCGACCACGCCTTCATGCATGCTTTCATGCCGGTCATCAATCCGGCGGGCGTCCAGGAATTCCTGGATATGGGGCTGATCGGCTGGGCGCTGTCGCGCTATGCCGGGGCCTGGGTCGGCTTCACCACCGTGGCCGACACCATCGACACCACCGCCATCGTGAACATCGACCCGCTGGGCCTGCAGATCGTGGAGCCCACGGATTTCGAGCTGCCGCCCGGCGGGCTGAACATCCGGCTGCACGATACCCCGCTGATCCAGGAAGCGCGGATGATCGATTGGAAGCTGGCGGCGGCCAAGGCCTTCGCCCGCGCCAACCGGCTGGACCGCGTCGTCTTCGGGCATGAGCGGCCGCGCCTCGGCATCGTCACCATCGGCAAATCCTATCTGGACGTCCGCCAGGCGCTGGATGAGCTGGAGCTGACGGAGGCGATGGCGCGCGACCTGGGCCTGGGCATCTACAAGGTGGCCATGGCCTGGCCGCTGGAGCCGCACGGCATCCGCGACTTCGCCGAGGCGACCGAGACGATGCTGGTGGTGGAGGAGAAGCGCTCCGTCCTGGAAACCCAGATCAAGGAGCAGCTGTACCACTGGGACAAGCGCCCCCGCATCGCCGGCAAGGAGGATGAGGAGGGCAAGCCCCTGTTCACCGCCAAGGCGGAGCTGTCGCCCATCGACATCGCCAAGGCCATCGGGGAGCGCATCCTGCGCCACGGGCCCAATGAGCACATCTCCCGCCGGCTGGCCCGGATCGAGGAGCAGCTGCGGCGCACCACGGCGGCGGCCACGGTCATCCGCGCGCCCTTCTACTGCTCCGGCTGCCCGCACAACACCTCCACCCGGCTGCCGGACGGGAGCCGTGGGCTGGCGGGCATCGGCTGCCACTACATGGTCACCTGGATGGGCCGGAACACCGATGTGTTCAGCCAGATGGGGGGCGAAGGCGTGCACTGGATCGGCCAGACCCCGTTCGTGGAGGACAAGCACGTCTTCGCGAACTTGGGCGACGGCACCTATTTCCACAGCGGCATCCTGGCGGTGCGCGCGGCCGTCTCGGCCAAGGTGAACATCACCTACAAGATCCTGTACAACGACGCGGTCGCCATGACCGGCGGCCAGCCGGTGGACGGCACCCTGTCCGTCTATGACATCGCCCAGCAGCTGGACGCCGAAGGTGTCGCCCGCATCGTCGTCGTCAGCGACGGGCCCGACAAGTACGGGCTGGGCCAGGGCCTGCCGCACGGCACCAAGGTGTATCACCGGGATGAGCTGGATCAGGTCCAGCGCGAACTGCGCGAGGTTCCGGGCGTCACCGTCCTGATCTATGAGCAGACCTGTGCGGCGGAGAAGCGGCGCCGGCGCAAGCGCGGCAAGTTCCCCGATCCGGCCAAGCGTGTCGTCATCAATGAGCTGGTGTGTGAGGGCTGCGGCGACTGTTCGGCCAAGTCCAACTGCCTGTCCGTGACGCCGGTGGAGACGGAGTTCGGCCGCAAGCGACAGATCGACCAGTCCAGCTGCAACAAGGACTACAGCTGCCTGAACGGCTTCTGCCCCAGCTTCGTTACCGTCGAGGGCGGCAACCTGAAGAAGCCGAAGCCGGCGGCCAAGGGCAGTGCCGCGGCGGAGATGGCGCTGCCGGAGCCCACGATCCCCACGCTGGACAAGCCATGGAACATCCTGGTGACCGGCATCGGCGGCACCGGTGTGGTCACCATCGGCGCCATCGTCGGCATGGCGACCCATCTGGAAGGCCGCGGTTTCACCGCCATGGATATGGCCGGCCTGGCGCAGAAGGGCGGGGCGGTGACCAGCCATCTGCGCATCGCTGAAAGCCCGCAGGCCATCCACGCCAACCGCATCGTCGCCGGGGGCGCCGATCTGGTGCTGGCCTGCGACATCGTCGTGGCCGCCAATGCGGACGCCCTGTCGAAGGTGCGCCATGGCCACACCCGGGCCGTGGTGAACACGGCGGAGACGGTGACCGCCGCCTTCGTCACCAACCCGGATGCGAAGATCGGCGCCGACAACCTGGTCACCACCATCGCGCGCGCCACCGGCGGGGCGGAGCAGGTGCAGGCGCTGGACGCCAGCAAGATCGCCACTGCGCTGTGCGGGGACAGCATCGCCACCAACATGTTCATGCTGGGCTATGCCTATCAGCAGGGGCTGATCCCCGTCTCCGCCACCGCGATCGAGCGGGCGATTGAGATGAACGGGGCGGCGGTGAAGATGAACACCGACGCCTTCCGCTGGGGCCGCCGCGCCGCGGTGAACCTGGAGCTGGTGCTGGGCGCCGCCTTCCCCAAGGACGCCGGCACCGCCGACCTCTACGCCCACCGCAAGCTGTCGGAGACGCTGGAGGAGATGGTGGCCCGCCGGGTGGAGCATCTGACCGGCTACCAGAACGCCGCCTATGCCGCCACCTACAGCGACTTCGTCGCCAAGGTCCGCGCGGCGGAACAGGCGGCGGTGCCCGGCCGGGACGAGCTGACCCGCGCCGTCGCCCGCTACCTGTTCAAGCTGATGTCCTACAAGGACGAGTATGAGGTGGCGCGGCTCTATACCGACACCAGGTTCATCGACCAGATCAAGGCCCAGTTCGAAGGCGACTGGAAGCTGAAGTTCCACCTGGCCCCGCCGGCCACCGCCCCGCGCGATCCGGTGACCGGCCACCTGAAAAAGCAGGAGTTCGGGCCCAGCACCTTGCTGATGTTCAAGGCGCTGGCCCGGCTGAAGGGCCTGCGCGGCACCAAGCTGGACATCTTCGGCCGCAACCCGGAGCGCAAGATGGAGCGGCAGCTGATCGTGGACTACCGCGCCACGGTGGAGGAGCTGCTGAAGTCCCTCGCCCCCGCCAACCACGCGCTGGCGGTGGACATCGCCTCGATCCCTGAGAAGATCCGCGGCTTCGGCCACGTCAAGGAAGCCCACCTGGACAAGGCCAAGAAGGAAGAAGCCGCCCTCCTCTCCCGCTGGCGCAACCCGCCGGCCCCGGTGGCCCAGGCGGCGGAGTAGGGCTCTGCGCCCGTCCCTCCCCCTTCATCACAGAAGGGGGAGGTCTCCTCCACAGAGGTGGCAGGGATGTGCCGGATGGTTCGTAGGTCGCAAGAAGGGCGGAGCCCGGATTGCGACAGCACCCGGGTCACCGCCGGGCGCGATGGGCATCTGTCGCAATCCGCTGCGCTTCTTGCGACCTACGCAGCGTGTCCCGTAGGT
>JARWLF010000637.1:0-18357 GCA_029853055.1 Scenedesmus sp. KT-U
AAGCTTACCTGTTGGATCTGGCAGGTCAGGTGTCTCCTGAGTCAGTTGCTGCTCTGTGTACATCACCTCTGGCTGGTCTGATAGGGGGCCTTGAGGAGCAGCCTTGTCACTTGCCTCTTGATCGTCACCAACACTAAGCAAGATTGACAACACGCCAGGCAGCACCTCGATGTGAGTGCTACATGAGGTTTGTAGTCTTGCAGATCATTGGTGATCTTGCCCGATGCATTTTGTCCTTGTCAGCAACCTGATACACAATGCATGGGTTCTTTCGAGCAATCAACGTCTGTCTTTGTGCTGATGATCCGAATCTGCTGCTGCTGCTCCCAGAACAGAGTCTGATGCTTATGCAGCAGTGTGTTTGTAAGAGTGCAATGGGCCACATTGACTGTGTGCTAGCACTGGCAGTCTGAAACACTTACTGCTGAACTGCTTTCACCATAGACAGCGACCTCGTGGGACGTGCCGCGAAGTGTCCAACCCTCACAGGGCAGTAGACTGTTGTGCTTATTGCAGGCCTGCTGCAAGATGCCAGTTGGCGATGGATTGTCAACTGCATTATAGCAAATATGTCAACACAACTTTACAGCAAAGCTCTGTGCACGATTTCAAGCAGAACACTTGCGCGCGCGCTGGAGCGTTATAGCAGGAAATTCAGCCTGAGGCGGTTGCTGGCAGATCAAACACTCGCATATCCCTTTCATAAGGGAAAGGTCACAGGTCAAGTGACTGCTTGGACTGCTTCATTTGTGGATCACACGTTATTGGGCGGTCACGTTGACAGGCGCAAGCGTCATCGGCGCACGCCGCGCCCCAGTACAGATTTACCACTGGCGCTCTGAGAGCGGCACATGCATCAACAACACGCGAGCTCAATCCACCGAATATCCATCGTATCCGGCGTTGATAGCGCTATGGTGTACAGAGACAGGCCATAGATATCTACGGTAGATACACAACTCTGACATTGTCACTGTGTTGCAAGGATCGGAACGCATTGTTACATAGACATCAGACAAAATCAGGACAACTGCCGTATCTGGATTGATGAGAAGACTCATGCTGTATCCTTCCTGTTTGTGAGTGTTGAAGTGCCCTACATCTACACCAACTTGGTGTAGGTTGAACCTCTGTTGCTGATCCTACGACCAGTAGCTCTTCTGTTGCTGCAGCATCAGCTTGTGGAGGGACAGAGTTCAACCAGTCAGCGATGCCAATCCAAAGCCATTGTTACTTGGGAACTGTTCAGTAATACGCCTTGCGTGGGTTACCCAAGGGATTGGGACGGTACCTGCATATGAAACAGCAAGCCTTCCCTATTGCAGCTGCATGGTTGATGACAGGTTAGCACACAGACGCTTGTTTTTGGCCCACCATGTCTGCAAGTGCACAATATGACATCTGCAGATGCTGCACAGTCATACCGCAGCACCCAACAGTCTGCAACCAACTCCTTACACAATACTTCTCAGCACTCACTTGTATCCCAGCATCATTCGCTTCCTGTACTGTTCAAATGGATCATCAGTTTCCTCCACTGCCCCATGAGCCTGAGCTCCCAAGCCCAGGTTGTCCTGCTTGACAGCTGCCACAGGGACTGTCCTGCCATCATTCTTGGCACCAATACCCTGACCCTCCTTCCAGCCCATCTTCTGAAGGAGTTTGTGACCAATGTTGTCAGACCCAATGGCCGCCTCTGCTTCAACCTGTAAGCAGGGGCAGGGGGAGGGTCAGGATACTACGTTACAATGCTTCAGCACAGCAAGCAAGCAACCATAGGGGTAGTACCAATTGTGCAGGACTACAGCCACCGTACCATCCTCACATGCACAGGCCATGCACATGACTAGCAGAACATTGTCCAGTCATCTTATACCGGCACATAGCCCGCTCATGTGATAATGGTATGAACCTCAGCCCTTCCAAAATCACATGCACAGGCTGTATGCGGTTGAGGTGTACTGAGATGTAACATTGTGATCACCAAGCAAGTTGCACCGTGTGGGATCGCTGTCAGATGCATCACCTTCTGCTGCAGGTTTGTGTCACCACACTTTGCCATGAACTTTGCAAGTTCTTCTTTCGGAATGAAGTCATCCATGTGATGGCCTCGCTGACCATCTTCTTTGAAGACAGCTACAACCTGCAGAAGCACACATGGACCCTGTTGCTCGCCCATGTGGCTAGGCACTAGGCTCTAGAGGGACCATCCCCAAGATCATCATACAGTACCAAAATGGCCAAGACACTTTCAGCACCTAGAGCTGCAAGTCAAACTGCTATCATATTGCCATTTCAACCCACCTTGCGCCTGTCATATGCTGTCTCCTTCAACAAGGGCGCTGCAGCACGTCTCCTACGCTCTTCCTCTTCATCATCCTCGCGCTTCTGCTTGGCCTGCTGCTCTAACTGCTTCATGTACTGCTCCATGGCGCTCAGTGTGTTGCCACCACCTGCTGCTGGACCACTGGGCTGGGCACTGCTGGGAGCTTGTGACCCAGCCTCCCATCTGCTGCGTTTGCTAGCTGGCTCATACTCACTGCCACTCGGGCGCGACGGCTGTGTCTCTCTGCTGTGACTGCTGTATGGTGCAGGTGCTGTGGTAGAGTAACGACCAGCGTCCCAGCTACTGCGCTCGTGTCTGCTGCCGTAGTGGTCTCGTCTGTGTTCTGCAGTGTCCTGCTGAGAAGTTCCTCGACCCGCAGAGTCCCTGTCATTGTATCGGCTGCTGTGGCGGTCCTGCTGGTATCCACTGGGCCCTGATTCTCTGCCATGCCGATCTCGGTCAAGTCTGCTGCGGTCATCCCGATCATGACTGCTGTGGTGGCTGTCACATCTCCTGTCTCTATCTCCCTGAGTATGATCACCACGCCGCAAACCTTGGCTGTTGTAATCACTGTGCTCATACCTGCTGTTGCTGTGCTGCTGTGGTCTGCTTGCTGATGTTGAGCCTCCTACAAGACATTGAGGAGAACAAGTGGAGAGAGGTATCCAGCATGCGATATGGCACTGTGACCATGCTGCGGTGGGTGTTGACACACCACTGTAGCCTGCTGTTGTGGCAGTTGAAAGGTGGCAGCCAGCTGCAGATGAAATTGCAGGACATATACCCATGCAGCGTACACCAACCTATGTAAGATCCAGAGGCTTGTACAAGAGAGTTGAGCTTGGTCTCGTAGTACTTATACTCCGTGGATGACTTGTTCCAGAGGAACCTGCAACGGTTGTGTACTAATCAGACGACTGGCAGATGTAGGGAGCCTGTACAGCCTGGCCCATGCACCCATACTCCTAGCCCATGCACCCTACTCACTTAAAGGGTGTATTGCCAGGGTTCTTTTCGCGCGTCAAGTCTTCATAATGACGCCCATTCTTGCTCACAAAGTCTGCAAGCTTATCTGCCACCTCCTTGGTCTTACTGTCAATTTGCGCAGCTGCTGGCGGCAACACTGAGCATTGGGTGAGCTAAGGACTTCACCAAGCGTTCTCATGCTGGAAGATATGCTTGTATATCAACCTGAGGCAGCGTCCGAAGAACGGCGATTATGAGCTCCATTCTCGGGCCTATGCTCATCGTCTGAGTCGTCTCCGAAGAGTTCAGCAACCTTTGTTCTATTTCTGCTCATTGTTACCAGGCACTGCCAAGAGATCAGAGCACGATATAGACACTTGCCTCTTGGGCCAATTGGGTTGGCTCGAGAAATGGAACGAAATGCTGCACGCGTTTGTAGCATGTCACCGATTTTGATCAGGCTTCTGGATTGATTGACGATGTGACATAGGATGCGTCAGACGCAGCAAATGCGTCAGTCGCAAGTAACAAGTGAACAGAGCATCGCTAAGAAGCGGTGGTACACCTTTTGTTGCTGAGTATGTGGGTGATATTACTTTGTCTCTCTACTGCAGTGGTGCGAGCTGCGTACTGCACTAATAGCTTATGCGTGTTGTTGAGATAAGCACCTATCCCACACAAAAGCAGCTTCTTGGTGTTGCATTCGCGCAGTCTTCTTCAAAGTCTTCTATAGTAACGTTCCAGCATGAGAACCTACACGTATCAAGCCCAGCCGGCCTCACGCTGCTGTCCACCTTCAAGCGTTAGAAGAAGGGTTGTCGTTGGAGCCTTGAGTCGTCCTGAGTCCACAGGAGCTGACATTTCTATACATGATCACATAGCTTTTGGCGCCTGTTGATGCATTGCTCTCAACTGTGCCCGCCAACCCGCAGGTGTGCAAGAATGCTTACAGAACGTCCTGCAAGGGGCTAGTGCATTTGTTTGCGCTGCTTCGTTGCTTCTATCTGGCCCGGCTACAGCAGACGAGGGCAATGCACAAGTACTCAGGTATGTCGCACAACGAGGACTGCACCCTGCAACACCTGTTGACCAGCTTGAGCCCAGAAATCGTCGTATGTTTGTTTCTTGAGGTCACAACGAGCCATATCTACCTGCAGACTGCCTGCCTCTGACGATCCTGAGGTCTTTTTGGCCCAGCAGACCATGTTTGAGGCCTGGAGCATCGTAGGTGAGGTTACGCTACTGCATACAGTATTGTGCTCTGGTAGAGAGGACCATAGTCTGCCCTATCATAGTGCAACCCATATACCCTGGATAACGTAGTCTCACTAACCAGCTGTGCCTTCTGAAGAATGTAGTGCCTCATCAGGTCTGCAAACCTGCAGTGGCTGAGAAAACCTGCAATGGCTGGGCGAGTCAAACAGTTTTCAGACCATGCAACCATGAATCCGCCAGTAGTCAACCCTGATTTGAACAACCTTCTCTGCAGGTGACTCCTTCGTGGACGACAACTTCAACCACCACAGTTGGCCAGAGGAGCTCAAGTCCCACATGATGGCAGCATACAACAGCAAAGACGGTGGTGCAGCATACCAGGAAATCACCAAGATGCTTGAAGACCTGGGTGACCCATACACACGCATCATTCCACCTAAGGAGTATGCTGACTTCAGGGTTAGCAGTGATGGAGAGCTGCAGGGCGTTGGACTGTTGATTGCCAATCAGCCAGTCAACAACCACCTCCTGGTGCTGAGTGCCATCAAGGGAGGACCGGCCGACAGGTGAGGTGTATGTGGCCTATGTCTGTAACCCTGCACTGATTTTTGCTACCAATAGGTGCATTGTTGCCATCAATCAAACAGGCGATGCACAGCATCTGCCAGCCAAGCAGAGCATGTCAGTGTTCCCCTGCATGACATCATGTCAACTGGTATTTGTCTCTTGATGCTTCAGGGCTGGCATCACAACCGGTGACGAGGTTCTGTCCATCAATGATCAACCCACAGAAGGTTGGACTGCAGACATGGCAGCAAAGATCCTCAGAGGCAAAGGAGGCACAGAAGTACGAGTGAAGTTTGCCCGCAGGACATCAGGCATACCCGGAGTACCCGGTGTGGAGCTGCTGCAGCCGCCAGCACAATGCTTCAACATACCTGTACACTTCAGCATGCATGCAGAGGATCAGCAGTTCGTGATCTTGCTGTCCTGATCATCTGGCTGCCCCTGCAGCTTGTCTGTTCCCTGCGAGATGGATCACAGCTGCTGCAACATGGAGCCTCCAACTTATGCACGTACTTGTCTGTCTTATGTTGATCATGATACAACCAGGTCGTCCAGAGCCTCCTCTGTTCAATGACGACTACTCAACAGTTCGTGAAGTACGTCTGCGCCGTGAAAAGCTAGCCCTAAGCCCCGTATTCTACACCGCACTCCAAGCACCAGAGCTAACCAATGGTCTGGGTGTCACTCTAGCTACCAGTGCACCCCTGCAGCAGCCAAAGGCTACAGCAGCACTGCCCAGCGGTTTTGGAATGTTCTCACAGACTGGGGTGATAAGTCCTTCTAATGGTGATGGAACTGATAAGTTGGGCTATCTGAAACTGACAAGCTTCAGTCAGAATGCTGCTGATGATCTGCACAGGGCAATAGCAGACCTTGAGGTGAGTTGGGATCACTTGTGGCTGAGTATGGCCCCTGTACTTCATGTTACTGTCAAGTTGCAGATCTTGAACAGTTATTCCAGTAGGACAGCAACATGAAGCACAGACTCCACCCCAGCAACACTGCATACTGCAGGTACATGCTGGCCATCCAGGCAGTTGATTGTCCACACAGGCTGAGTATCTTGTGGCTGCTGCCCTTTTCAAGCAGCTGCTGCCTTCTGTGTTGCAATCATCAGTACATGTGCCTGCTTATTGGTCCTGCACCATGTCTGCTTGTTCCCTGCTGTCCTGCAGCGCAAGGGTGTGAATGGCTACATCCTTGATCTCCGTGACAACCCAGGTGGCCTGGTGAAGGGCAGCATCGACATTGCACGGCTACTGCTGGACGGACACCCGACAGTGTTCTCAGTGGTCGGCAGGGATGGAGAGCCACTGCAGGAGGTGTGTAACTTCTTCGTGCTGTTGCATGTGCTGCTGAAGGCACCATACACCTGTGGTACGGTAGGCGGCTCTAGCAGATTGTTACGCAGCAGCCATTCCTAAGACCCTCATATGAGCAGGAGAAGTCTGATCTTATGCTAGCTGATGTCCTTGTTTGTACCCATGCAGGTGACACTTGGCCAAGATGGTGATGTCATTGGCTCCAGTGAGGCCATCACCCACAAACCTCTCGTAGTCCTAGTCAATGACAGGTCTGCATCTGCCTCAGAAATCCTCTCAGGCGCCCTGCACGACAACAACAGAGCCGTCATCATCGGCGACAAGCCAACATACGGCAAGGGCCGCATACAGTCAGTGTATGAGCTGCATGATGGCTCCGCGCTGTTCGTCACAGTGGCGAAGTACCTCACCCCTGCCGGCACCGTGATTGACCATCATGGCATAAATCCAGACAGGTCTTGTGGTCTGGGGTCGCCACTGGCTGACGGCAGTGATGATGGTATTGAGGATGTGATGGCTGCCTTCGCGCCTGGATTATCACTCGGTATTGTCGGCGAGTCGGAGATGATGTCGGCGCTATCTCGTGACAAGTGTGTGCTGTCTGCTGCCAATGTACTGCATGATAAGGCGGCCATTATCTCAGCCACTGCAGAAGTGGCTGCGGCTCTCCCGAAGCTCTAAACAGCATGTGAGTTGTTGTGGAGGGTGCTGGTCCAGTCATGTGGCTTCAGGTTACGTAATCATGGCACCAGCTGTTGATTGTCATAATATCATCTTGTCATAAACATCCAGAAGTCACCTTGATTGGTTTGTTGATGTATGTGTTACAGTAAGGGTAGACAGGACTTCCAGGTCCTGCAGTATAAGGTGCCAATCATGTAAGCCTACCATTGTTTTCATGGGGACTAGGTGTACAATTGTTGTGGTTTTGCTACATGCAGATTTGGCTGATTGACAAGGTGGCGTTATCGTCTCGAACTTGGTATGCACAGCATCATCGTGCATCCAAATGTGTACTGGTTGCGCAGCATCATCGTGCGCCCGTGAAGTGCTTTTTGTGCTGACGTATGCTGTATCAGAACGAGATGCTCTTGTAATCTACTGCGCTGCAGGGTTGTTGTACCGTTGTGTGGACGTGGTGCTGTCCTTGTTGTTGGTTGTGTTGCATGTGCATGAGCAGGAGAGACATGCTGCATGTGTCAGCTCATGTACCATCACTTGAGGGGAATGAATTTTCATCGACTCCAGGATGTGGAGTGGGTCAGGTCAAGAAACATGGTGCTTGCTGTTGTGCGTGAGTATACCGCACTGGTGCTTGTTGTTGGCAGCAAGAAACTTTGAATTCATGGGAGTGGTGTTGTTGTGTCTTTGTGTAGCACTACAGAGTTTTTCAGTGTGCTCATCATGCCTGATGTGCAGTGCTGATGCTGTATGATTGCAGGGGAACTTTCCTTGCCCATTGTACAATAGGTTTGGATGGTTCATTGCAGTGCTGAGGTGGTAGGCACCTCACACGCTGTCTTACTGCGTCCAGTGCGCAGTTGTACAACAGGTTGGATGTGTTTCTTTGTGCGAGCGAGTGATTCTATACTGGCAGATGTATGTGTGTGTTCAAGGGCATGCTTGTATTTTGTTGATGCCTTGCTGTGGGAATGGTACAGGTACTGTCTTGTTGAGTGTGAAATGCTGTTGCTCATGTGTCTGTATGATCCACTGTATGGCCACTGCAGTGAGCATCAGCATGCTGCTGCAGTATGCCCAAGAAACAGTCCATACCTGCCCTAGTTTGGGTTGCAGTCAGGTCGAGCAGGTCCAAACCTTTCTTTGAAAAGGGCATATGTTCCTTCAGGGCCTGTTGAGCATGATGGTTATCTTTGCCTGTAACTTGAGTCGGCGGTGTACCACCAATGATAACAGATATTCCCTCATCTGGCACTGGGATATGATTTGACATGCATCTTATAAGAGAACATGCAAGCCTCGAAGGCTTCGGCTGCCAGCTCATCACACAAATGATGCTACCAGTACTACAGTGTTAGATTCTCAGATACGGTATTTTCCTCTGTTTGCAATCATGTTGCCAATGCCTGACTCAACCCTCCTGGTGGGCTGACAGCAAGCCTATGGCAGTCACTATCGTCTAACTTACTTCACTGAGTGAGTCACTCCGCCCTGCCCAGGCTAATCAGCTTGCTCAGTGTTACATGGCGCACGTGTCCAAAGCATGCACACACTGCACACACACTGTTGAGCAACTACTGCTGTGACAACATTGTCTCCTCAGTGGAATGCTGGTCCCTGCAGCAGTAGCAGTAAAGCTCATTTCTATTCTCAGAGCAGAACATACACAATTGGGAGATGTAAAGCCTGCCAATCACAAGACTCTTGTCTTGTAGGGATAACCAACCTTGGGTCATACCACACTTCAATCGCCATAACAGCACATGCTGATAATTGTCAGAGTATGATAAACAACAGCTGTGCTGACCACACAAAGCTAGTTGAAAACAATGTTCTGCCGTATTGCACATCCCCTGACCCTGGACTGACATAAGGAAAACCTACTCCTAACCGTTAGTACGGTCACCAGTACTGGTGCAGAATCCTTTATGCCATGGTGCAGCTACCCACACATCCACTTGCAACGATAGAATCACACTCTCCATGATAAGCAACAAGTAACACACTGAAGTGTCAGACGGGTCTGCGTGCCATTGAGCTGCAATGTTGTGTTCGACATGGCATGCACAAGATGTCTCTAATGTCCACACACTGGCAGTAATCCATAAAATAACACACTCGCAGCTGCGCCACAGCAGCATGCAAAGGGCTCACAACTCCCGAAGGAACAAACCTCAACATCTGCCATATGCTCAGTGATTCAGCTTGACACAACTCTCAGACTCATGCTGTAGTGATGCCTGCGCAGTAACCAGCCGGCACAGGTACAGTGCTTGACCACGTAGACTGCAACTAAACATTGGCAGCTGCTGATGTTTGGTTGAAACTACACCTTTTGACAAGACACAACTGTGACATCCACCCTGACATGCAGCAAGGTGCAACATCACAAAGAAAGAACACTGTTGTGCGACATGAGAACATCGCTGCAGACGGCTGCATGCTTCAGCGGCACACAGAGCTAACACAACACCTGTCTCAAACAAAACTGCAACAACACAATAACCTCACCCATTGGGGTGTTGGGCACCCCTGCCTGGCTATGCAGGCAAACGCGGAGAGCCATGAATTGACAGTGCATGCAGCTGCACTGCGGATAGCACACACTCTTAGTACACAAGGTCAAAGTTCGATATTACAACAGCAGCAATACGGGGACCGCCTGAGTGCGTACAGCTGTCCACTAGCACAAGTTGGTCCACTGCTGCTGACCAGAACACTTTTGATGAATCTGCTAAGCACCCATGTAATCCACCGATCCTGGGAACATGACCATGAAATGTAACTAGGAGAACACCAATGCTATCTGCCACGGGACAGACAACCTGTTAGCTACACAGTCCCATGTTAAAACCAACTACCAGTGTTGCTCTCGAGACCCCTGCGACCATCATGCCACCCAGCTCCAACTTTACCAACTGCAACTTATCACAATCAGACATCCAGCAATCATACGTATCAGCGCCACAAAAGGCAGCACACAAGCAACTGCTACAATTAAATCACATGACAACTCAGACGCAATATGCGTGTCAAGCCAGAACAGCAGCAAGGCTGTCAACATCAAGTACCTACAACAGGTGTTTGGTGAATGGCACTCAGGCTTGCCTGAACTGCAATATCAGAAACTCTTAACACTCCCATTGAGTTGTCTGCACTGAAGCATACCAGCATGAAGATGTAGAAAAGCCACAACAAGTGTGGATGAGACTACAGCCGGTTGCAGCTCCTGATCATATTAACTTGCAGCCGCATGAAAGGCATGGTGGCGACCAGACTGAGTTTCATGCATAACATCAGGCCATTGAGCCGTCCTTCGCTCGAGTCTGCACGAGGTAAGCTGACAACCAACAGGTGCAGCGTTCTTTCAAAAAAGAAGCGCCTTCAACACTTGTACTCAACTAACACTGCCCAGTCTAGAGCAGCAGATCAAGCACGACATACTGGCATGCGCTCTGCACTGACAACATTGTGGAACATGCTTCTTCATCTTCTTCGCATCAGGGACACTTATCCACAAAACAAGGCTCTGACCATTGGTGCACTATAGCAACACTATGCACTGCACACCAGCTTCTCACCAACAGTCGATGCCAACTTCATGACCTGTTACTCGTCAAGAGTGAGCAGAGCAAGGCTTTCTCTGTAGACTGCTCCTACATGCCATGTGCCCTGATCAGTATCATCGCATGAAGCTGGCCGACACACTCGAGGCAACTACGAAACCTTTAACAGAATACTGCTTATGAACGGCCCCCATAATCCTACAACGATACAAACAAGTCAGCCTCTGCTGACAGTGCTTTGTCTGATAACACTGTCAGTGAGATCATGGTTAATCAACAAAACAACCGACACCCCACTGTGACAAGCTCATGCACCTGCAGGGAGGCAGCTTGATGCAATACACACGCACCAGCATATAATGCATTGATCTCTGCAATCATCACACCCTCACATGGACTGTGCAACACTGATATCAACACTCTGACGATCTCTTCAGAGCTGACATGACATCGCCCAGAGCATGTCCAAGTGCCACCTGCCTAGACACCACACTGATGTAAGATTAACCAGGCAACATCAACTACTGAGATTCATGGCTAACCTCAAACAACCTTCTCCATACCTCTTACGGACAACGCAAACACAAAGCAACTCCAAACCTCAGCGACTAGAAAACACCACTGCGCATCAGCAAGGTACCTGCAGCTGCCATAGCAGCTGACAGAGCAGCAGCAGTGATCTGCTGACCCTCAACAGTGGCAGCTCCCTTCCTGCCAACTTCAGCTGCCAACTGCTGAGTCAGGGCATTAGGCTCAACACCCTCCCGCCTCATGGTCCTCATGAGGTCTAGCGCCTTGTCAAACATTCCTGCTCTATCTGCTGCAGCAATCAGTGAGTTGTACACATGTACACCCACACTGCAGCCATCACGCAGCATCCTAGCACGCACACGCAGCGCAGATGCAGCATCCCCGGCCAGAGAGTGAGCAGCAATGAGAGCGCAATAGGCATACTCGCCTGGCTGCAGTCCAGCAGCTTGCATGGCCCTGAACAACACCTCTGCTCTTGGTGCATCCCCTGACATGCCTAGAACTCCTATCATCGTCTCATAAGTGACTGAATCTGCAGCACCTGACGACCTAGCTTGGGTGAACAAAGCATCAGCGACTGCAAGCTGCCCTGCTTTGCCTGCTGCTGAGATTGCAGTGTTGTACATGACAGCATTGGGTGCAAGCCCCAATCCTGCTGCACGACCAAGGACACCTACTGCCTCCTTCCACTTGCCAGACCTTTCATAAGCAAGCATCAGTGAACTGACCACTACCTCATTGATGACACCACCTGGTCCCGCAGCACAGAAAGGAAGGCTTCTGCTATTGCCGCTGCTTACAACAGTGCTGTGGTGGGAGTTTCGCTGTTGTTGCTGCTGGTGAGGTGGCGGAACTATAATGGACTGCTGTTGTTGCTGCTGCCTCTGCTGCTGCAGTGTTAGTTGCGCCAAGGCTTGATCCTGATGGTATTGCTGCTGCTGCAGCATCAGCAGCTGCAAATCAACACCAGCTGCCAGCTGCTGCTGCAGTGCGAGTTGTCCCAGCTGCTGCACCAACATGTTGGAGCTTATGCTTCCTGCCTGCTGCAGGATGGGTGACTCACTGCGTATGCTGTCAGCAGAACTGCTATCACTGCTGTTGATTTGACCTGCAGCAGCTTCATGCTGTAGTTGCAGGTCCAACCCATGCAACTCACTTGCACTAGTCCAGATAGCCTGGTTACTGCTGCTAACAACTCCACTGCTTTGACTCTGCAAGGTCAGACTAGCCCTGCTGCTGCTATCACTACTACTGTTGTCCCCAGCAGCTGTTTCTGATGGTTTCTGTATGAGGCCCTGTCTCCTGGAGGCTGCCTGCCAACCCCACACCCCAGGTACCACCTCATCATCCAGGCCACCCATACCTGCGCCCATGCTGCTCGCAGTTGCAGCAGGCTTCTTGTCACTTGCCCCACGCAACAATGCTGCTACATTTCTGCTGGCGCTGGCATCTGACAGATCAGCAGCTTCACTAGAAGACCTGATGACATTCACAGCTGCTGCAGTATGTTCAGCATTAGAAGCAGAGTGCGCCCTGCTGCTGTTACTGCTTGCAGCTGCAATGGCTTGCTGCTCCAGCAAGCTGAACAGACTCTCTGCCCTCTGCCATTCTCCACACTCTCCCAAGCACTTGAGCAGTGCGCTGTAGGTGTAGGAGTTTGGTACAACACCACCCCAGCTACTCTGCTGCATCAGCTGCAACATCTCTACTGCTCTGTCCCACTGTCTAGCATTGCCCAGTGCTGTCAACAGTGCGGTATACGTGCGTACATTAGGCCTGACACCAGTACTCAACATCCACTGCACTACTGCTTCACTGCGCTGCCACTGGCCAGCTGCTGCCAGGGCTGATATCAACGCAGTACAGGAAACTACATCTGGCTTGATGCCTGCCTGGCACATATCCTCAAACAAGACCACTGCTTGATGCCAGTTGCTGCCTGCTGCACAGGCTGACATCGCTGCAGCAAAGGCATGTCCAGTAGGAGGTACTCCTGCAGCTTTCATATCTGACCACATCTCTAACGCTGTCTGCCAGCGGCCCCCCTCAGTAGCTGCACGCATAGCTGCTGTGTAGGCGTGGACTGTGGGGCAGAGCTTGGAACCCTTGGGTGCTGAACGCATTGTGTTGTACATTGACAAGGCGCGCTCTGTGAGCCCCTTGCGTGAACATACCTATGCATAACAAATTGCAGAGACAGGTCAGTGATCCCAGTATCAGCCTGGTTGCATAGTGCAAAGGAGCATGGTTTCAGACGACACTACAATTCTGATGTACCACTGCATTCTGATGCCACCAGCTGTGGCCAGATGCCATCTGTTGAATTACACAGGCAATCCATAACATGAATACATGCTTGAGCCACCTACCTCGATGTATGTGATACATAGTCTGCAGTCTAGCGGGCACTCTGCAGTCTGTGCATCCTCCCATATCTGCAGGGCTCTATCAAGGAGCCCTGCTGCCAGCGCTGCTCTCATTGCTGCTGTGTAAGTGTACACTGTGGGAGCCAGACCAGCACCCCCAAGGGCAGCTGGCGCTTTCATCCACTCATACACTGATAGAGCTGTGACGGCTTGCCCATGCTCAGAACACACTCGAATCAACTGCAGGACATGCACACACACGGACGCACATTGGGTGACAATGTGTACTGACGCCACTTTGATGTTGGCTGCTGATCGTCATGCTCAACAAGGCAGCCGCTATGCGGTGACAATAAATCACATCCCTGGCCACAGGACTTTGCTGACATAGCTAGGTATCTACGCCAATGCATACCGTAGTGCACAGTCTGTCATCCAGCACATGGCCACTGTCCTGCAGCCACTGTGACAATACCAAAGCTCTCCTCCAGGTCGCTTTGTTCCTTCCGAGGGTGCCGACAAGTTTATCCAACTCCCTGTTGTCAAGGCTGCCAGCAGGGACACTGCCAGGTGGAGGCAAGGAGACGAATGCAGATGCATCTGCGAGCCTCAATAACTCCTCTGGCAGCCCAGGGTTTGCAGTAGAAGCAGTACTGATACCTGCGATAGCGCTATCTTGCTGCTTGCTATTGACACCAGTCGCGCGTGCAGACGATGGCTGTGACGCTGCTTTCTGGCTAGTAGCTGGCTGAGAGATAAACTGCAGGGGTGAAACGTATGATAGAAGACCCTGCGCAGGCAAACAGCGAGACGGCGGGGATATGTGGTTAGCAGGTCTTGTGCCAACGTGTGAGACCAGTTGACGAGCTGTAACCACCCAACTGCAACCCAGTTTTTGTGAGAAGCTGAGAAATAGCACAATAAAATTCCTTGCTGGCCCCTGACAGCCTTGCACAAATTACAAAATCTCTGCATGTACTTGTGGTTGGCTTACCTGTCCACCATCTGAGCCGGTCAAGTCCCAGGGCGATTGGCTATCGATATTAGCGATACCAGTAGATGCGACAGCGGATGGCCTACTATTGGCTGACGCCCGGTTTACTACATGTCCAACATGGGCTGCACGAGGGGGGCCAGACTGCCTATTGGCCCTGGTTGTGACGCGAGCAGACATACTAGAACCTCCTCCTCCACATGCGATGTCTGGCCTGATGAGTACCATGGTCCCAGTGGTCACCGGCTGCGTATCATGGAGCTCTCTGGTCCCCTGGTATGCTGAATAGCACTCCTTTTCCAGACCTTGTACACTGCGAGACCCTGGGCACTTCTTCACTCCCCAGCAAAAGGTCTCGAGATCTTCGCTCCTGCTGGGGTTTTGTCAAGCTGAGTTTGCGTGGACTACAGTACTCCAGTGTGTTCTCAACAAGAAGCGTGTTTGCACATGGTTTGCCTGTGGTTGGATAAGTTTGCAGCTTGCCTTTGCTGCGACAATGGTGCTGCGTAGCGTGTCAGGTGTCCCCCATAGGGACACCTACGCTCCTCGTCAAGCATCCACACGTTGCTGCGTTCGTGCAGCGGCATTGACCAGTTCTAGAAGAGCGCTTTTGGAGACTGGTGCTGCTTTGGTGCTGGGCACAGCTGGGCTTGCTGGTGCGTGTCACGAGCTTCTGGGACCACAGGTACTTGTGGTTGTAGCACTTGTGACTGGTGGTGTCTACTGATGGCAAAGTCAAAGTCTTTCGTGCCTCGTTCTTACCACATGACAAACAAGGTACTGTGATTGATATACTATGTACAAAGACTGCTTCTTAGTTCACTGCTGCTATCTGCAGGCTCTGCCGCTGCTGAGACTCGAAGCATTTATGACTTCTCTGCCCAGCAGTATGGCAAAGATGTCTCATTGTCAAAATACAGTGGACAAGTTCTTGTTGTGGTCAATATCGCCAGTGAATGACCCCTACAGGTGCCAATGCATGCTTCGAAACTGGCTAGGGAATTCGTCTGTAGCAGTATGCCATGCTAGCCCACAGTATCCTTGCACTGTGCAGGCCTGTGTGATCTTACCATGTCACACACATTGGGCGTAAAAGATCAAGAGCGAAGCAGTTCAACATGAGTAGACATGATAGGCTTTCCTGGCGTCAGTCAGATCAGGCCTTCAGCAGTGGCGCTGCCTAGCATCTTGCACAACCAGCATTTCCTTGATACAGCAGCTCTGGTCTTCACCACCACCCCTGCTTGCTGTGGCCGCCTGCAGAACGTGAACTACCCTGGACTAAGGACGTTGTATGACAAGTATCATGCTGATGGCTTCAACCTAATTGCCTTCCCCTGCAATCAGTTTGGCGGCCAGGCACCTGGCACTTCAGAGGTATGTCTACATTCCGCGCTTCCTGATACACAGTATGCCACATCTAGGTCTATCTGATTGGTTGTCTTAGCAAGATGCTGACCTGCAGGTTACGTCAGCTGGCAGTGACAAGTGCAGCCGTCTCACAGCACAATATATCCCAGCAGATGGCATCAGTGCCCTAAGCTCCTGTCCTGCATGTACTTTCCACCTTCTGTGACCATCTATGTATTGCAGCAGTCAGCGATCTCGCGAAGCCGCCAATTGCTTTGAGAACCCTGCAAGAATCTCTTCTCACTGACACGTCTGATTGCTGGTGCGGCTACTGTCTGTGCAGGAGGAGCGGCAATGGGCATTCAAGAAATTTGGCTTTGAGTTTGATGTCTTTGTAAGTGTTGGCACCAAGTCATACAGCTACCAGCCGTCTATCATCATTAGTGTCCCTTCTGTCTCGTAACTGACATAGCAGAGTTACGGCAACAGTGTGTAGCGGTGTCTGCTGATCTGAATGCTGCGCACAGTCAACACCATGCCGCCAACAACTGCAGCTCAGCTTTTGTTATCTGGTGGCAACTGTATCTGTAGCACTGCAGCAGCACCTACCTTCTGAAGTGGTTATCCATGGCTTCTGAGTTGCCCTGCTGTCTTTACTGTGTCCAGGATAAAATTGATGTCAATGGCTCAGACGCTCATCCCTTGTACCAATTCATGCGCCAGCAGCAGCCTGTGTCATCGCCAGGTGGCAAGTATCCCGTGCCTGGTGGCCCCGGAGCCATTGAGTGGAACTACACAAAGTTCCTCATCAACAGAGAGGGCCAGGCTGTGCAGCGCTACAAGCCAGCTTTTGATCCTCTGGAGTTCGAGTCAGATGTAAGCAGTGGTACAGGACGCTTGTATGATGTTTGGGAGCATGTCTGATCTGTAATGCTGGTGCCTGCATTGTGACCTGTAATGCTTAGCATCATGCTTGGGGGGTAGGCTGGCAGGCTTATGTGCCTCAGCAGTACGCTTCTGTTGCACAACAGCTTCCTAGCCTGGGGTCAAAGTACCATGCAAGCCATTGGCATCGACAGTGACGGTGTAATGTAGTGGTGTGCTGCAAACAAGAGTTCAGAGCCTCTGTCTCTTTGTGTTGTTTTGTGTGGTGCAGGTTCGTCTGGTGTTGGCTGGCAAGACCCCTCGAAACCCGGAGTGCCTGATGCACCCCGGTAGGAAAGGATGCAAGGTGGAGCTGCTGCTGGAGCAGGCGTAAGCACGAACTACAGTAGTCAGTAGTACGCAAAGCAAGTAGCAAGCCAAGCAGCACGATGATGTTGTGAAAGCGCAGAGGCTGGCTTGCTCAGCCATCTTCGGAAGTGCTGCGATAGGTTGTTGGCTGCACATTCTGTTCTGGCCCTTGGGCACTACAAGAATGGATGGTGCAAGCTTCTCTTGCATCACAAGATGCGAAAAAAATGTCGGCCATCCCTTGGTGTGCTCCATGCAATGGGTTTGTATCATAGGCTGTTATGACGCATCAGGGGTAAAGGAGACTCCCTGGTTCTGATATGCTGTAGCTGCAGTGCTCACCAGGCACTGCCCCTCCTTACAACGTCCTTGGGGTGGCCAGGTGGTGTACTGTGATGCAGCTGTTCTGTGATACATGACTTGTTGTATAGCGTGATTATCAAGGTAACATCTGGCCTATACCATCTATTATCTCTCTCTTCCCTTGTTCCATCCAACAAGCAGCGCCAGCTGCAGGCTGGCAGCAGCCCCATCACAGTGGCAGCTGGTCTAGAAAGATGCAATCATGATGCCAACAGCTGCAGGTTATCGAGGCACTGAGGGTCGAACAGGCCTGACACGCGCAATTGCATGTATGCGCGCCCACGTGATCACGACATTGTACTGCACAATTGTGCGTTCAGTGCTCAGCCGTGTGCGACGACGCTGTAAAGTGCTTGCTGAGTGGCTCTTGACAAATGCATCATCTTTCCGCTCCCCGCTGCTATTCTGCTGCAAGCAGATACATTCCTCACACGCAGTCCTGTGCTATATGCAAGCAACAACACCGTACTAGCCCCCTGGCTGGTGATAGTACATAGGATGTAGCATTTGTGAACTGTACATCCCCTGTGTGCCAGGTGTCTACAACGCCGGTGAAGATGGTATCTGAACCCCGCATTCTGGTGTTACTGGCGCAGTATTCGAGCCTGCTATAAGCTTGTCGCCGTGGAAGGTCTGATATTTGTCAAGAGTCTATCTTTAACAGTATAACTGTTGAAGCTTCGTGTATTTGTGGGCCTGTCAACAACCTGCTCCAACTGCTTCGAAAGACCTCGGTCAATATGGCACCTAACCAACCCGTGCTACTCGTCGACTTTGCTGTTTACAAGCCTCCTGAAGAGCTCAAGATTGAGTACTTTGCCACTCAGAAGGCAGCACAGAAGTGGCAGGTGCGGTGCAGTGCCGTTACTGCCAGCAA
>JARWLF010000638.1:0-18161 GCA_029853055.1 Scenedesmus sp. KT-U
TAGCACACCACTCCTGCAAACTGCTGTCATGCCCTTGGCTCTGCCAGCACAGACCTGCAGACTGCCTGCACCCAGATGCAGACGCTACAACATACCTGCTGCTGTTGTGCTTGCAGCAGGCGGCAGCAACCTGCCAGAGGATGTCCCGGGAGCAGTGTCCGCCGAAGCGTCCACAGACGTAGAGACGATTCCAGTCTGGGAGATTCTGAGGTCACTGCCCATGTCTCCACTGGTGCAGCAGTACAGAAGCAGCAGTAAGTCAGGCACGGCCACAGTGCGCAACGCACCAGGCCTTGCACAGACGGCAGTGCTGACTGTCCTCAAACATTTTCTGACGGTTGTGTGTGGCTATGGCGAGAAGTACTCTGCCAGATACTTGCGATATGCAAGGCAGGAGGTGGTGCATGTGTTAAAGTTGATGCCATCATCTGACTGGCTCATCAGCGGCCTGTGCAAGGTGTGCAGCATAGAGTGGGAAAAGCTCGGCAGGTTGCCCCCCAAGGCTGCAGATGGCCCAGAGTATGTCAGCTTCTGGCACAGTCATGCATTGGCCTTGACTGCACTTGGGGAGATGGAGATCAGCGCCCTGACAAGGGCAGTCAGCCGGCAGGTGGGGCGCATGCGTGACATTGTCCAGGAAGTACCCATAGATGCTGCTGCCACCGATACCAGGGACATGCGTCAGGCGCGTAGGACCCTGCTTGGTGAGCTTCCAGACAAGATGACAGCTGCCCTGGCACAGCTGTTGGCCTGCTCAGATGCAGCGCTACAGTTCTACAAGCTCATGCTTGCTATGGGCTATCCAGATGACAGCTTCAGCAGCAGCAGCACACAGTCTCTCGGTGGGCAGCTCGTCGACCGCATCTTGACAATGCATAATGAAGCTGCACAGCTGGTCCAGGATGCCACGGAGCTGGTGCATGGCAAAGGTGAGATATCCTGCCCTGTCCCGCTCCACCTGTGTTGCCGCAACCACTGTGTAAGACACAATTGGGGCAAAGCAGCAAGCAGAAGCGTGTGAGCTGTCATCTATGGCTGTGCTTATGTCTGTGTGTGCAGGAGCCCAGCTAGCCGAGTGGAAGCAGCAGCTCGACAGACTGGGGAGGCCCTGGGAGGAGATAGCGACACCTGGTGAGCCAGCCCAGCAAGTGTGTTTGCTGCTCCATGTATGTCATCAAGCGCGCGCACAGAGTTCAGCCAAGCTGCAGTCTGTGGAAGCTCCAGCCTGTGTGCTGCTGTGTTTGCAGGCTCCCGCAGCAGCTCGCCAACAGAGCTGGAGATTGCACAGCTCGCAGAAGGCTATGGTGTCAGGAGTGCTCTGTGCAGGCTGCTGATTTGGCTGGACGCTGGGGAAGCACTTCGCACTTGTTTTCCAAGTGAGCAATGTGACTTTGCCCTGCCAATGCCCGCTGCATATCTGCCTCACTGGGATGCTCATGTGCACCCTGCCTCGAGTGCCAGATCAGTCGAGCATGGCTGGTGGTGTGTGCAGGTGTTGCAGTGAGCAAGCCTCCCACAGGACTGGACGAGATGGACCCCATTGCAGCTGCTCAGCTGCACAGCCTGTGGCTGGCTGCACACTACATCGTGTCCCAAATCACGGACCTGCCACCATTGCAACCCTTGCAAGACAGCCATGAGCGTGCAAAGCTGGCGATTAAGGAGAAGGGCACCTCAGATTGCAAAGCCGCGGCAGCTTTTTGCACGGAGCTGCACCAGGCAATGCAGAAGACTGCGCAAGTGATGGCTGGAATGCAGCAGGGTCTGGAGCAGCTGCAGCAGCACTGGCCACAGGCAGACAACCCATGGGCAGGGGATGCACGGGCCAGTCGGTGGTTCGAGGCATTGTCGTCATGCCTTGCAGAGCAGCTGTTCTGCCTCTTGCAGACTGCCACCCTTGTGCAACTAGTGCAGATGACCGTGCCACGTATGGGTGAGTGCCGCTGATCATGGATGCATGTTGTGCCGTGTGATTATACTTCCTAGGGCAGTGGCAGCACTTGGTGCTTTGTGTGCAACCAGGGGATGCCGCTGCTGCCCTGCAGGGATCCATGGTGAGCAGCATGCCGACCTGGACCTCGCCACACTCTTCACTGCGTGGAGCCTGAATGCGCCCTTGGACAGCAACGGCAGATGCCCCCTGCGGCCAGCGCCACAGCAGGCTGCTACACCCAAGCCTGGTGGTGCTCCGGACCTCTTTGATGACCATCCAGAGCTCAGTCGGGAGTTTGTTGATGCGTTTGCGCCTGACCAGCAGCAGGCGGTAGCGGAAGCACTGACAGCAGCAGCGGCCATGACTGGTGGGTAGCTTGTTCGTTGGGTCGTGGCACCCCCAAGTGTTGGTGGAAGGGGCTAGCTATGTCTTCTGTTGTAGTGCAGTAGTCGTAGATATCAGGGTGAAGTCAGACTGAAGTGTTGCAGCACAAGCGCTTGCTCACAGCACTGTCACAAGATGTAACAACTGCCTGCGCCGGCTCAGAACCCGCATGCCCTCGCCGAGGAGACAACCCTGAGACACAACCTTTGTTGCCTTGCATCTGCAGCCCAGCAGCAGCAGAGCCCTGCCATGCCAGCAGCAGCAGGTGCCGATGATCTCTTCCTGGCGGCAGACCGCCTGATCCCCACGCCCGTGCTGCAGGACCTGTTGAGCACACCCAAGTCTGCTGCCCGAGACCTAGTGCTGCAGCAGTACAGCAGCAGTGTAGCACGGTGCAGGGCCACAAGGCAGATTGCACCAGGAGCTGCGCGTAGGGTCGTGCTGCACCAGGCAGCGCCCCTGCTGGAGGCGATGATGGGGTTTGACGCCACTGCCCCTGATGGTCCTGCACTGGTCAAGCAGTCTCTGCTCCACCTCCTGTGTGCGCTGCCACCACAGGACTGGCTGAGGGGCATGCTCGAGTGGTTGTGCACATGCTTTGATGAGGTGACCAGTGCTGCCGTAGCGCCCCAGACAGATGCCTACAGGCTCAAGCTCCACAAGCTCCACACTTTGACTCTAGCTGCTCTGGGCGGATGGGAGCTGAACGACCTGGCACAGAAGGTCAGCCGGCATGCAGACGCACTGCGCCTTCGCCTGATGGTGGCAGAGGGCCTGGCAAGTCGGCCACAGACCCAAGTCAGCCAGGCAGCATTGGGCATTGCCTTGCAGCTGGTAGAAGTCAGAGTGGAGCGCTGCCTACAGGAGGTGGTGGCCATTTCGGAGGCTGGGCTGCTTTTCTACTCCCTCAGTCTCCGGCTGCCCAGCAGCAGCACCGAGCAGACTTGTGGTAGGCAGCTGGTTGACCGCATTGCAGAAGTGAAGGGCCTCCTCTCCACTGCCGTGGGCCTGCTCGGGCCAGGTAAGGCTTTGGCTAGCACTTTTGTTGTGCTGACGTTGCATGTTTCCCAGGGTATTACTGGGCAGAGCATTGGCTGTTGGGTCGCTGTCGCAAGTCTGAGGGTTTGGGGCTTGGCGCATACCAGCATTGCAGCCTGGATGACTACTGCCCTGTGTTGCACCGGCTGTTTGGGCATGCACAGACTGACCGTTCACAGCAGCCACTGCACAGCTTGAAAGCCTGTGGCTCCACCTGTGCAGGGCGCCCAGAGTGGACAGAGCAGCTTCGGCGGCTGGAGCCTTGGCAGGAAGCCCCCCCTCCTGGTGGTGAGTGTCCCGGGTTTCGTAGGTTGAGCCTGTCGCGTCCTTGAACACACAGCACAGAGCGTCTGCTGTTCACTGCACCAGTTGATGACCGGCTGCGGTGGTTGCAGGCGAGCCGGATGACGAGAGCCTTGCCAACTTTGCGGAGAAGTACCAGGCACGCGCTGCTGTGCAGCAGCTACTGGCGCGCATGGTCAACGTCAACAACTGTTGGCGCATAAGTGCCTTCGAAGCGCCTGGTGAGCACCCCCTGCTAGGTCACACCCCTTCAGCACCTGACAAGCAGTGCCTGCAGCATGATTGCAATGTAAGCTGCCACCTGTGCCCTAATCCAGCCCCAACCCGCACCGCTTCCCACATGCATGCAGACTTGGACGCCCACTGCAAGCAGGAGCTGTGGTTGGCAGAGCGCGCCCAGCAGCTGCTGCAGCAGCAGGTGCCTGCCCAGCTGTGTGCCGAGGCGGCCTCTATCCGCAGTGCCGCCGAGGAGGTGTTGCAGCAGCATGGCAGCAAGGACTCCTGCCTAGCAGAGCTGCTGCTGGAGGTGACCACATGGCTGCTGCAGCCTGGGCGCACTGCTGAAGTCCCCCCTGAGCAGTTACATGCAGAGCTGGTGAGTCGGCTGAAGCCCCTGCTGGTGATTGGCCACCTGTACAGCTATGCCCACAGCATGCCCAGTCTGCGCAACTTGCCGGACAGGGTGGGGCTGGAGACGCTCTATGGGAGGGCGTGCAGCTGTGCTGATGAGCTCAGGGCACGGGCGCACAGGGACCCAGAGCACAAGCAGGAGCTGGATGCAGTGATGGATGAGCTGCGGCGGGAGCTGGATCTGCATGTTGAGGGCATCCAGCCTGTTCTTGACAGCCTGGTCAGTCTGCACGGGCACTGTGAGCAGCAGCTTGGTGGAGTGGATGCAGCGGCGGCGACCAAGCTGCAGGCCATGCTGTCGTACCGCAAGCTGTGCACCCGCATCCCAAACCAGCTGATGCTCGCCCTGCTGGCTGCTCTGGAGGTGCATCAGTGGGCGCTCCGCATCCGTGCACTGGGTAAGTGGAGGTCCCTTGCTGCTTGTGACATCCACAGCTATCTGTGTTTCTGTCTGGAATCCAGAGTAGTGGTAGCAGCAGCAACATGGCTGCGTGTGACCGTGTGGTGTGGTTGCAACCCCGCAGGGGAGGCCAACAACTCGCTGGGGGGCAGGCGCCCCAGGCAGCAGGTGGACTGCAAGCCCCTGTACCAACTGCTGGACCGGCCTTCAGACGGCCTAGGCATGTGTTGCCTGTTTGACAGCCTGGAGCCTGCAGCCAGCAGCAGCCCGGGCCAGCCTGGCCTCGAGCAAGATGCCCAGCAGCAGCAGCAGCAGTAGTGGGTGAAGGGAGGTAGAGTGTGTCTGTATCCCCACCTGTTTGTTGTGTGCCTCCAGGCCCGGCAGTCCGTGGTTGTTGTGTCCGGGTCAACTGCTGGCTTGTATGCACTGTTGTGATCCCTGTTCATGTTCATCAGATGTGGTGTGGTTGCAAGCCACACGAGTTTGTGAGGTCTGGAAAGCGGTTAACGTTCAGACGTTGGGTGGAAACTGCCACCACTCAGACAGACAGGAGACACTCTGGCTGTTTTGGTTCAAGGATTGTAACAGGGACGACATGTTTCGGCTGTTCTAGGGGCCTCCTGCAGGTCAATTACCAGTAGCCCGAGCACCTCAGACTCTGTACAACCACACCAATAGTGCCAAGCAGCACCCCACTCATCAACCATCACAACATGCTCAGCAGCAGAAGCCACCACTCAGACAGACAGGAGACACTCTGGCTGTTTTGTCCAAAGGATTGTTACAGGGACGACATGTTTCGGCTGTTCTAGGGGCCTCCTGCAGGTCAAGTACCAGTAGCCCGAGCACACCAATAGTGCCAAGCAGCACCCCACTCATTAACCAACACAACATGCTCAGCAGCAGAAGCCAGCTACTCTGCCACCACAGCCCAAGGAAGGGGCCTGACCAGGCACAGACTGGACATGGGCACTCAGTAGGCAAACATGACCTCGGCAAAGCTGCGGTCGCAGGCCACAGCCAGTGCACCAGAGCCATAGCTGGCAGGCACCCTTACAAACACTGTCAGCTGCTGGTCGTCCACAGCACCAGCTATGGCTGCCTCCAACTGTGCCAGGCTGCTGAAGCGCACCGCAGGGAACAGGGCAAACACCTCGGCATCTTCACGGCACAGGTGGGCCGTGGCCTGGCAGACAGGGCCGCCCTGAGCCCTGGCACTGATGCCGAATGGGCACCACACCACTGCCCCAACTGATGGCAGCACTGGCTGGAGGCTGAAGCTCAGGCCAAAGCCCCCACCCCCCCGCAGCCGATGCACATTGAACTCGCCCTCCCAGCAGCGACCAGCAAACACCCCCCTGCTGGCTGCAGGGCAGCTGCGACTGGCACCAGCAAGCAGGGCTGCCTGGGCAGTGCCCAGCAGGTCGGCTAGGGGCACGCCAAAGCTCAGGCTGATGGCGTCAATGTGTGATGGGCGTCTTGGGGCCCAGCTGCTGCTGGAGCTGCTGCCATCGGCTGCAACCACCTGCACAACACGGGCAGCCAGGCTCAGCAGGGGTGCCAGGCACAGGGTTGGCCCTACACGATTTCCCTCAGCGATTTCCAGCTGCCTACCTCGATGTCGCGGCTCTGCTGCATCCTGAAGTAGAGGGCCTTGGTGATCTCTGCGGGCCCCACCCCTGCTCGCATGCTGGCCAGCCTGGGCAGGAAGCAGAGTGCCTCTGGAGACAGCTGCCTGAGGCGCACTGCCTGTGCCAGGGCTTGCAGCTGCTGCCTGTCCTCGCTGCTGTTGCCAGCAACTGCCGCCTGCACGTGCCTGCTGCGCTCAATGGTGAACAGGACAGTGTCCTCGGTCACCACCTCCAGGCTGCTGCTGGACAGCAACAGCCGCAGCATGTCTGGGGGCAGCTCACGCAGCAGGGCACGCCGGTCTGGCGAGGCCTCGCACCACACCAGCTCCAAGTCCCTGAACACAGCCAGCAGCAGCGCCTGCGCCCTGCTGTAGGCCCAGCCTCTGCTGCCGCTGTCTGGCGAGCTGATGGCCGCTGCTGCAGGCTGCTGAGACAGCAGCCAGCGCACGGCATGCGGCACCAAGGGGTAAGCCAGCCAGGGAGGTGGGCTGGCCAGACTGCACAGCACCTCAACACAGGCACGGCTGATGCCACCGTCCTGCTGCAGTCGCTGCATCAATCGACCAGCTGCCTGGCTGGCTGCATCCTGCATGCCCTGCTCAAACGCCAGCAGCAGCACATGCAGCAGGAAGGGCTGGTCCATGCTGCTCTGAAGGGCCAGCATGGACCTGCCATGCTGGGCAGACAGAAAGCTTCTGGCCTGCGCCTGGACGACGTCCTCCTCCTCTTCCTGTGAAACAGACAGGCCTTAACAGACAGGCACGAACGAGCACTGCGCCAAACGTCCACCTCTACCTGCGTCATCGCCTGCCATCTGCTGCCGCCTTGTCCGGGCTCCATTGTGATGACACTGCTGCTAACGCTGACGCAGAAGCACGGCCAACGCACGCGATCGCCAAGCTATAATCACTCCTGTCGCGCCCCCACCCCTCCCCGCCGGTTGGGCTGCCCCCTCCCCCTGTACCTGCCCTGCCTGCCACCGCTACGCGCCGATAGGTATGATGGAGGCTCTGCTGAGGCTCGTGAGGGACCATAACGCAGCCAGGCTGCGCACCCAACCCCAGCGACTGCCCACATGGACGCACGTTACGGCCTTCCTGGTGCCTGCATGTGGCCCTAGCCACGCTGTACAGGTCCCTACCGACACCTGGGAGGCGTCTGAGTGCAGCAGCGGCGGCAGTGCGGCAGCAGAGGAGTTCGTCACCAACAGCTGCAGGTCCAAGTGCCTCCTGGACGCAGCAGCCGGCCTGTTTGCAGCGATGCCAGACGTGCCAACGGCGTACAAAAGGGCCCTGACGGCCAGGCAGGGCAGCAGTGCAGCGCTCTGCAGGGCCAGCAGCCTGCAGACAGTGCCAGAGCATGGCAGGCTGAGCCTGGAAGCAGTGTTCCTGCATGACGCGTTTGACAGAGCCGAGTTTGTGGACTGCATGCAGCCCAATGCCAGCCTGCCAGGTGTGAAGGGGCCAGTGCTGCTGGCAGCATCGGTGGGGCTCGAGCTGGCAGCTTTAACAACAGCAAGGCTGCCCAGGGAGCTCGAGGAGCAGGAGGGAGCCATCCTCCACATCTTGCTGGACATGCCAGACCTGTCCTGGTCCAGCAAGAGGGAGGCTGCACTGCGCTTTGTGGCCAGCATGGTTACAGAGTGCTACAGCAACTAGCTGGCACCTGCACAGCAGCAACGGCTGGCGGGTGCCTCTCCAGCAGGTGAGCCTTGACCCGAACCTGCTCCTCCAGCTTCAACAGCATGTCCACCAGCAGCCCAACCACCTTGTGCAGTGCTGGGCGGCCAAAGGGCCCCACACAGGCGACGCCCTTGCTGGCATTGTGTGCAGCCAGGGCCACAAACACTGCTGCTGCTGCTTGCAGGGAACAGGGGTACAGCTGCAGGTGCCAGGACAGCAGGCAGGCATCGCCACAGAAGGCTGCATAGCTGGCTACGCTGCTGGCAGCAGCTGCCTTGCAGGAGCTGAGGAAGGGGGCCAAGAAGTCATAGATGGTTGGCACAAGCACGCGGTGCTCCAGGGCCTGCAGCAGCTGCACCTCCTGAGCCAGCAGCTGCTGCCTGTCGTAGGCACCAGCAGCAGCCCACACAAGATCCCATGCACTGGGCAGTGTGTAGGGTGTCTCATGCAGCTTGCAGGCCACCAGCAGGCAGGCCGCACCAACCTGCTGCAGGGTGCTGCTTGTTACGGGCGCTTGGCTGCTGCAGCGCAGGTAGCGCCCAAGCAGGGCCATGGCAGTGTGGAGGGAGCGGCCATGCAGCTGCAGCAGACACATAGTGGCGTGTCAGTCAGTGGGCTTTCCCCAGATTCCTGGGAACAGGGCAGGGTTGGTGTCCCAGAACTACTTGCTCACCCACCTGCCAGGCAGCAGTCAGCTGCAGCAGCCACAGCAGCAGCTCCTGCTTCATGTCCTCACTGATCTCATGCTGTGGTGCTGGCTCGGCACAGGGCTGAGTGTGCAGCAGGTCCTGAAGGTACAAGTAGTGCTGGATGTCGTCCTGGTACTCGGCATCTGGAGCACTGGGGTTGTCAGGAGGCGTCTGTGGTGGTGGCGCTGAGGAGGGTTGTGGTGGCAGGGCAACACAGGTGCAGGTGCTGCTGCTGGTGCTGGGTGTGGGACCAGCAGGGTGCTGTGGTGACAGGGCAGCACAGGTGCAGGTGCTGGGTGCGAGAGGTAATCCAGCAGGGTGCTGTGGTGACAGGGCAGTGCTGGGTGTTGTGGTGCTGAAGGGGCTGTGGTAACGAGTGATGGTGCTGCTGGCTGGGGACTGGGCACCCAGCAAGTGGATGGTCTGTGTAGAGGCTGTGCTGCTGCTGTCGTCAGGGCTGCTTGGGACCAGAGGGGCTGCAGCGGCTGTCTGCAACAGGCAGCAACGGCTTGCTTGTGTTGTGTTAGGATGCTTGGACGCACATGTGTGCATCCTGCCTCCTCCGAGTTGCTGCACAGTTGGCGCGTCCAGCTCCAACCTGCCCACCATCAGAGCAAGGCAGTCAGCATCAAGCATCGTGACTTTCTTCTCACAAAACACGCACACGTCGCTGCCTGCCGGCTTTGTAGCAGGTGGAGCTGCAACAGCCGGGTTTGAACGTTGTTACAAACAAAGGCGATGACAAGCTCGTACTACCTCTCCAAGCTTCTCCGTGCGCACAGGCCATCTCATTCCAGCCTCCTTACGCACACGTTCGTTCGCATCAGACGTGCACCATGCGGCAGTCAGCAGCCCGTGATGGCCCTGCGTCCAGCGCCCGGAGCCTTCGGCCTAGACGACGCCAGGTTGATTATAGCAGGGAGCTGGTGCATGAGGGGCAGCTGCCATGGGAGCAGAAGCAGGAGGTGCTGGCAGTACTGACAACAGCAGGCAGCTGCTGTTGGCCAGCCTCTACCCACTGTGACCATGCTGCCCTCCTGCTGCAGGCACGCAAGAGGGCTTCAGAAGCCCAGCAGCAGCTGTCCAACAGCACCAGCACCAGTGTTGCACCCCTCAGGCTCAGGGTGGCCAAGCTGCAGAAGCTGCAGGCAGCAGCAGTCCCAGACGACAGCAGCCGTGAGTATGTGTGTGTGTGTGGCTCTGCAGTTGGCGCTGACGCCTACTAAGCTGCCTGTTTGTGCCGTGTCTTGCAGCAGCAGGAGTCACTGAGGCCAGCCTAGACTGCTGTAGGACCAGCAGGCAGCCACCCCCTACAGCTGCTGCTGTCAGCCTGTTGGCCACCACACCAGATGAGGCTGCCACCCCAGGTGACAGCCAGCTGCTGCGCCCAGCCCCCCTTGCCTTTGTGCCAGAAGGAGAGGAGGCCTTCCAGCAGATGTATGAGAGGTCAGTGGCCACGGGCGACCTGCAGCTGCTGCAGGCTGCACACCAGCTCCTGTTCGAGGCCTACGATGACCTCAAGCAGCAGGCAATCAAGCGCCTTGAGCAGGCAGTGCAGGAGCAGGAGCTGAGGGTGCAGGCTGCTGTGCAGGCCAGCGAGAAGCTTGTGCAGGATGCCCATCAGGAGTACCTGGCTGCAGCACAGCTGGCCAAGGAGAGCAGGGCCAGCGAGACCCTGCAGCTGCTGAGCGACCTCAAGCAGGCACAGGCAGACATGGCACTCCAGCTCCTCTCCAGGCGCAGGCAGCTGCTGCAGCTGAAGCTGGAGAGGCTGGATCTGGTGGCACAGCTGGAGCAGCAGCACCCCCCTCCACGGTGAGGATGATCTCTCTCTGGGCGATTCTGCTTGCCACTCGTGCTGACACTTGTACCTGCCTGCAGTGCCGATGCCGCCACATCAACAGCCCCAGCCCCCCAGCAGGAGCAGGAGCAGGGCCAGAGCCCCTTGCCTCCCAGCATGTCGGTACCCTTCTCCTTTCCCAAGCTGGTTAGCGGCAGCAGCGACTGCACAGTGGACCTTGGGTTTGGTGGCACGGCAGTCCCAGGGTAGGTGCTGCTGCTTTGCTCAGTGCAGGCCTGCTGCTGCCGCTGCTTTACCCTCTGTGTGACTACTTGCAGGTCCTCCCTGCTGCCCCCTCTTGAGGCCTTCCAGTGCAAGCCAGTGTCTGAACAGGAGCCTGAGGGCACAGTATCCTTGCCTCCCTTCTCCTTTCCCAAGCTGGTTAGCGGCAGCAGCGACTGCCTTGGGTTTGGTGGCACGGCAGTCCCAGGGTAGGTGCTGCTGCTTTGCTCAGTGCTGCTGCTTTACTCCATGTGTGACAACTGGCTACTACTTGCAGGTCCTCCCTGCTGCCCCCTCTTGAGGCCTTCCAGTGCAAGCCAGTGTCTGCGCAGGAGGCCGTCTATGAGCATGCAAGCACTGGCTTCAGGTTCAGGCTGCGCCTGCAGCAGCAGCAGACGACGACGACTGTGCCTGCAGCAGCAGACGAAGAGGAAGATGGGGCGTCCAGCAGCAGCTGTTGTAGCCTGGACAGTGGTGGCCTGTGGTTCAGCTACACACCCATCTCCCTGGGCAGCAGGGCAGGAGGGCAGCAGCAGCTGCCTGGGTTCCTGCAGGAACAGTTTGAGTTTTGTGATGCACAGGCGTTTGCTGCCATGCTCGCCAGGCATGTTGTGTAGCTTCTGTCTGTCTGCGTCTGGTTTGAAATGGCGGGAAGGGGCAGGGTTCGGGGCTGGGTTGCAGCCTTGGCGTGAATAAAAGGCCCTGCCTGTTGCCGTTGTCCTTGCTCTGGGTCTGCTTGTTAACGCATACCAAGGATGCCTTCTCCCCCAGTCCGACGCGCGACTCACGAGGTGTGCCTCGCTTGCTTGCTTGCTTCGTTCGTTCGTTCGTGCCTGGCATGCTCCTGCAAACTTCCTGCGTATGGTGCAGGGTCGTGGGAAGGGCTACCTGAAGGCCACAGCTGCCTCCAGGGCTCACATGCAGCGACGAGATGATGCTGCCAGGCGAGTTTCCCTGGCAGCATGTGTGCATGTGGTGCAGGTGCCTGCTCAGCGTGCTCAGGGTAGCTGTTGAAACGCGCCTGCAGGCAGATAAAGCAGACACAGGCAGCAGCAACCCTCGTCCCTCAGCCTCCACAGGGCAGCAGGGCAGGTGCCAGACCACGCAGGAAGCAGTGGCAGGTGCCCCAGGTTCAGGAGGACGATGACGACGCTGGCTTCCAGGTAGACGAGGTCTCTCAGGCCCTGCTGCACAGCAGCTTGGACTATGACACCTTCAGGACGCTGGCAGGGGCACAGCAGGTGGGTTGAACCGAGTCAGGGCAGAGCTGCTGCTGGTACTGCTTGTGACAGGTGGTGACACTCTCCTGCAGGACCTGGCTGGCAGCAACAGCACTGGCCTGGAGCTGGTGCTGGACAACCCATGTTACAGGAGCACCTGCAGCAGCAGCGAGGGAAGCGTGACCAGCAGCAACAGGGCCGACATGGCTGTCCTGATCAAGCGCCTCTCAGGCATCATGCTGCAGCCCAGCACACCTGCTGCTGTTGGCAAGGTGAGCCTTTGACAAACAGCCACCCGTGTGCAGGAGCCGTGCTGCATATGCTCATATATGACATGCTGATGCAGGAGCCGTGCTGCATATGCTCATATATGACATGCTGATGCAGGAGCCGTGCTGCAGCAGCGACGACAGCAGCAGCAGCAGCAGCAGTGGAAGGGGCTGCCCCAGCTGCAAGGTGCTCAGCACAGAGGTCGCCAGGCTACGCACCAGGCTGGCAGAGCTTGAGACCAAGATAGTCCTGATTGGCGCCATCAGCAAGCTGACAGATCCCTAGGAGACGAAGCAGCTGGGGATCGAACCCAGACGCCAGGCGCTAGAGCACCCGGCGCGGTCCACCACCCTGCTCCTGACGCCAAGGCTCCACTGGGCTTATTGATTTTCCCAGGGGGCTCTTGGCGGGGCGCCCCAGCCTCGCACTGGGGCTAACCCATGTTATGCATAGATGCTGTGGTTTGTGCTTGCTGGGCAACTGGCAGTGGCAGCAGCTTTGTCAGCGGGCAGCAGCAGCAGTGGTTCCGGAACCAGGCAAAGTAGGCAGTGGCAGTGGCGATGGCAGCCTCTGTTGTCAGGAGCATGCAGTGCAGTGCTTGTGCGAGTATGTAACTTTGAGTTGGGGTTTGGCGTGCAGAAGGAGTCTGGTCGGGCACGAGGCCCTCTATAGATCTGGGGCCAGCTGGGCTTGAGGGCCCTTCACTTTACGTAGAAACACCCAACAGAACAAACAACCCGAAAACCATCGAATCCAGATCAGAGTCGGCTGGCTGGGCTGTGACGATACAGGCTCACCTGGCAGGCTGGTAGGTAGTAGGCCAATGGGGCCGGGTCTGGAGAACCATGCGTGTTGACCACTGCCCTGCCTTTACCTGCACGGACACACGCGTCCTCAGCCCAACCTGCCAATGTACAAGGCAATGTACAGCACACAGCAGGAACTCATGTACACGCTCACCTGTGCACTGCCTGATGATGGTCTCGACCTGCCATGAGTGTGCAGTAGAGGTGGATTCAGCCAGAGGGGAGTAGTCAAAGAAGGATGTGCCTGCAAAGGCAATGTACAACGCCAGCATTTCAAATGACCCTCATGTACACACAGGCTCAGCAGCACACCCTTCAGCAGCAGCTTACCTGTGCTCCTGCCTGATGATGATGTGCAGTAGAGTTGTATCACTAGCCACAGATGCCGCCTGCAAAGGCAGTGTACAACACCAGCATTCCATGTACACACAGGCTCAGCAGCAGCGACCTATGCACTGCCTGGCAATGGTCTTGGCTTGCCGGGAAGGTGTATCACTGGCCACAAATCCAGCCAGAGGGGAGTAGTCAAAGATGTGCCTGCAAAGCAGCAGCCTTCCAGATAACCCTCAGCAGGACCATCAGTCAGTGTCTGCCCTGCCCTGAGTTTGTAAGCTACTTGTATCAAAGATTGTCAGTTCCATATAGCCTCACAGCAGAAGGTGATGCAGCAGCAGCTTACCTGATACAGATTCAGCCAGAGGTGGTGCAAAGGCCTTGAACAGCACAACTGCTGCAGTAGCTTACCTGTGCACTGCCTGAAGCTGGCCAGTCGGATGAGGTGGGTCCAGTGGCAAACACAAGCACCAACCACACTCCCCTTGCCGCGCCCTCCGGGCGCAGGCAGCAGCAAGAGGCAACAATCCAACAAACCACTTCAACAGCAAATAACAACCCCTCCAGAGAACCACGACAACAACTCCCTGCTGGCCAGGCAGGGATGCAAAGGCGAAAGGACACGTGTGGTGCAACACTGGGCTGCCAAAGAGTTGGGCAGTATGTTGAGACCCAGATGATGTTGCCAGGACAGTTGGTTGAACCCAGATGATGTTGCCAGGACAGTTGGTTGAACCCAGGGGTGGTTGCCAGGAGTGTTGGGTGGACCCAGATGATGTTGCCAGGACAGTTGGCTGGACCCAGGTGATGTTGCCAGGACAGTTGGCTGGACCCAGATGATGTTGCCAGGACAGTTGGCTGGACCCAGGTGATGGACCCAGGTGATGTTGCCAGGACAGTTGATTGAACCCAGGGGTGGTTGCCAGGACAGTTGGCTGGACCCAGGTGATGTTGCCAGGACAGTTGGCTGGACCCAGATGATGTTGCCAGGACAGTTGGCTGGACCCAGGTGATGTTGCCAGGCGTTGATGAAGAAGACATTCGTTGGATGTTGCTGGAGCAAAGTAGGATTATACCCAAAATAGGTTTATGGAGGGCTCAGTCAGGTACCTGTAGGCAACTTAGACACAGGCAGACAGCAGCCTCCAGGCGCAGGCAGCAGCAAGAGGTAACTTATGACTTCATCAGCACCCCTGCTGGCCAGGCAAGGGGTTGTACCTGCAAAGCATGCCACAACAGTGTGATGTTGCATGGCGATGGGGAGCAGGACAGGCATGTGCTGTTCACGCAAGTGCTGCAAGTGGTGGGAAAGCATGCTGTTGTGCACAGACAACCAGGCACGTACAAACAACAGGCCAGGCTGAGCAAGGCATGGCACAAACAGGCAGGCAGGCAGGCAGGCAGGCAGGCAGGGGTGTTGCAAAAGGTTGAGTGTCAAAGCATGCAGGGGCGAGACAGGGGCAGGCTACTGCTGTTCATCTCAATAGTGTCCTGCCAACCAACTCATGTAGACTGCTGGCTGCGCATGGCAATGCACGTCTGAAGCCTAGATTGCCGTGCTGGGTCATGCAGACTGCTGGCTACGCATGGCAATGCACGTTCAGCTGCATCTGGGGTGTGCTGCGCTGCTGGCTGGATGGCTGAGGGAGCAACAACAACAACCTTACCTGTACTTACCCGTGCTTGCGTACTTGCGCGCAGCGACAAGCAACAAGCGGCACGACAGCTAGTGTGGATGAGCTGATGCTAGTGGCGATCAACTTTGACAACTAGTAGAAACTAAACGATTGGTGGCTAGCTAGCTAGCTAGCTAGAGTTCGAGTCAACGTTCGTCCCGCCCCGCAAACAACTAGTTCGGCTGCTCGCTGTCGTCTAAACAATCATATGATGAGGAACAAACATTCGTTATCCCAAGCTATCGGAGTGTGATGAGAGGCAGAGGTGCTAGACTGCTGCTGCACAGTGTGGTCAGACAGCACAGCTACTCACTTGTTGCTTGCACAGTTCCTGTGTTTATACCCATCAGAGCAGCCCACAAGTAACATGGTCACGTGTTTGTCACGCAGCAGGGGCGTGCAGAATAGCATGGGGGGGCGTGCAGAATAGCGCGCCGCGGCGCGCTAATTAGCATGGGTCGCGCAGAATAGCGCGGGGGGTGCAGCGGCCTCCGGCTGCACCACCTGTGGCCCTGTGCTTGGCAGAATTCACAATGATGGTATTGGTAATACCTATATCTGGTTGGTTGTTGTGAGCCTGTTGGTTACAGCAAGGCCTGTGCTAGACCAGGTAGGGCAGCAGGGCGGTGCGGATTGGCATGGGTCGTGCAGATCAGCACATGGGGTGGTGCGGAATAGCATGGGTCGTGCAGATCAGCACATGGGGTGGTGCGGAATAGCATGGGTCGTGCAGATTAGCACATGGCGGCGCGCTGATTAGCATGGGTCGTGCAGATTAGCGCATGGGGCGGTGCGGAATAGCATGGGTCGCGCCGAATGGCACATGGGGCGGTGCGGAATAGCAGCAGGGGCTTTACGAGTCACGAGCATTCATTGAGAAGGATGGGGCCTTGTACAAACTGCTGTTTCGCGTAAAGTCACGGAATAGTCCGCAATGCCACCCAGGTGCGTCAGCTGGGTCAAGCCAGTCCGCTGCTGCAGATCGCTATGGTGGGCACCCTGCCTACAACGGTGCTTTGGCAGTTGCTTGGCAGCAGTGCAGAGTAGCCCCTGCGGCGCGCTGATTAGCAGGGGTCGTGCGGAATAGTGCAAGTAGGGACGCGATGGCTGTTCATCTTCACGCCCTTGGCCTACATATGCAGCGTTGTACACCAATCAACAGCACAGGTTGCAGGTGTTGTACACCAAGCTGCATCAATCCTTGTGAGACAGACAGCACAGTCATCATGCTCGACATGCAAGCACCAGGTACGTCAACACCTTGGTGGTGACACCCCCACCCTTCACGACTGCAGCTGAGCACCTGACTGCTGCACGCAACACAGGTGCACCCATCAAGCCAGTCTGCCCCAGGAAGGCACGCTTCTGTGCAGACAAGCCACCCAGCAGGCAGCTGGACCCCGAGTTGGCAGCAGCACAGGTAGGCAGGCAGAGCAGCAAGCCGTGCATAAGACGCGTGCCTGCACCTGGCTGACTGACTGCTTGCATGGCTGCAGGATGTGCTCAAGGCCAGGCTGCTGGTCCAGCCAGGTGGCACTGTCAAGCTGCACACAGCAGAAGTCATCGACAGCAAGCAGCAAGCAGGGGCGCACAGGCAGGGCCTCGCGGTGAGTCTATGCACTAGGACTGAGGTGCGGGCTAGCTGCTGCTGATGATGTCAGTGTTGCTGCATGGCCTATTCGGCCTTGAGCTGCTGTGCCTTGATAAGCACCTTACCCTCCTGTTGTCATGTGCTGCAGGCCCTTGTCCAGCACAGGGAGCCCAGGACAGGAGCCACTCTCCTGCACTTTGCCGTCCAGACAGGCCAGGCTCAGATGCTGAGGTTCCTGGTAGAGGCAGGTGCTGACCTGGAGGCTCGTGATCACCAAGGCAACACTCCACTGCACACCGCCGTGCACTGCAAGCAGGGGGGGGCAGTGCAGGTCCTGGCAGCCTATGGGGCCTCGTGCCGTGGGCCCCTCCTCACTGCCATATCTGCCAAGGAGGGCAAGATGGTTGCTGCCCTGCTGCCGTACATCCCCAGACCAGGCCCTGAGCAGCTGCAGCTGGCCGTGGAGCTTGGTGCCCACAGTGTGGCTGCAGCCCTGCTCAGCGTTGGGTGCAGGGCCCCAGGAGCCCTGCAGGCAGCCATCTCTCGGCAGGACAAGAACATGGTGGCCCTGCTGCTGAGGTATGGGGCCCACGTGGGTAGCACAGAGCTGAAGACTGCAGCACTCTTGGACAGCGACGCCATGCTCAGGCTGCTGCTGCCAGGCACCAGCAGCCCATTCTGGTGGGCGTTGCAGCACAATGAAGAGGAGCTGTTCAAGGTCATGCTCAACCGCCGACACCGACCGGCGCCGCGGCGGGCTGAGCTGTTGCACTGGGCTGTTGTGCTGGGCAAGCTGTGGGCCTGCAAAGAGCTGGTGGCAGCAGGTGACTGTCTGGATGCCTTGGACGAAACAGGGCGTACGCCCTTGCACACGGCTGCCTCGGCCGGCAACGGTGCCGTCATCACCTACCTGTTGGACAGCGGCGCCAGCACGGCCGTGCGCGACGAGGACGACGAATCAGCCCTTGACATTGCAGTGAGCCTGTATAGCAAAAAGGCAGTGGAAGCGCTGCTGGCAGACCCCATGAGGTGGGACAAGGGGGACATTCTCGTCGCAGTGAAAGCTACCAAGCAGAGGGCACTGCAGGAGTCCCTGGTGATGGCACTCGCCCAGCACGACCTACGGCTTGCAGACAGACACCGCCCCTGTTCTCTGCCATCATGCGTGCTGGCAAAGCTGCACCAGCTGGGCCAGGAGCTGCAGGCAGCCCGTGCAGAGGTGGCACGCCTCACAGAGATCAACCAGGGCAAGTGCAGGGCTATGCAGGCAGCTGTGCGCCTGCTGCAGGGCGGCGAGGAGCCGGCCAGCAAGCGGCAGAGGTGTGAGTAGTGTTTGTGCTGGTCCTACCCAATGGTCAGTTTGAGATGACAGCTCGCATTGGTACTGTTCTTAATCGTGTGCCGAACAAGCACAAGCATGTGAATGTTGTTGCTGAAATCTTTGGAGCTACACAGCCCAGGTTGACAGTTGCATACAAAAAGAACAAGTCCATTGCAGCAAGGCTCATCAAAG
>JARWLF010000639.1:0-15541 GCA_029853055.1 Scenedesmus sp. KT-U
TCTGAACAGTGATGTTGCCTCCAACACATTGCGTGCGTATGATTCGGCGGTGCGTCGATATCTTCGGTTCTGCCAGATAGCAGGACTTGACGCCAGGCCTGACCCTGTTCAACTACAGCAGTTCATCGCGGCTCTGGTCAAGGCGAATTACAAGCTGTCCACTATAGCGGTGACCATGTCCGGGTTGAGGCGATGGGCCGCAGACGAATGGGGGTCGGACTCGGTGGTGGATGACTCCGGTGTTCAGCGGGCTTTGAAGGTTGCCAGACGACTGGCAGTCCAGGACACACGGCAGAAGCTACCTTTGTCGGCTGAAGATCTCATCAAAGTGGTGCGACACCTGGCTTCTGCTAAGTCATTGGCCGCGTATACAGCAGTGCGGGATTCAGCTATGTTCGTTATAGGCTGGGCTGGCATGCTCAGATCCTCGGAGATTGTGGGTCTGGAATGGAGGGACGTTCACTTCACTCGTCATGGAGAGCTTATGTTGCACCTGCCCAAGACGAAGACAGATCCCGGCGCAGGGTCTTGGGTGTTGCTGGCTTCGTCGGAAGCTTCGATGATATGCCCGGCTACTTCCTTGCGGGCGCTGAAGATGCTCTCGGGCGATGCTCAGGCTGTGGGTCCGGTGTTTAAGCCTTTCCTTGCGGCAAGCAGTGCCTTGGCTAAGACTACAGTAGCATGCAGATTGAAGAAGGCGTTGGCTAGTGCTGGCATCTGTGATGCCAACCTGTATGCAGCGCATTCCTTGCGCCGCGGTGGGGCCACTCATGCAGCCAAGGTTGGCATCCCGTTGAGGTTTATCAAGCTCATGGGTCGGTGGAGGTCAGATGCCGTGCGTGAATACTTATATGCCAGTCCTGAGCTGGTGATGCAACAGTCAAAACGTATGTTGGCCGTGTAATTGTGCTTGCGGCTGTCGCTTGTGAAGCTTGGGGGGTTTGGCCTCAGCATGTCTATGAGTGGCAAACTGTTTGCCAGTACACAATAGGTAACATGGGAGATTGGATACATGGCTCATCAATCTAATACGAAGCCCCCTGTCATTCAGACATAGACTCTGCAGGACAAGGCCTACACTAGACAAGGGAGTCCCGTCTGGAGCTGATATGAAGGTGCAAGACCAAGGTCGAGTTCAGGGCCTGGCGTGGGGACAAGATGATAGGCAGGAGGCACTGGTGACATAATTCTGGCGGTTTGAAATTAGTATGTTATGATAGTGGATCGGGTTATACTGTAGCACTACCGTAGCACATTCGGAATGCTGTCTAACTGTCTAGTAGTTGTGGAGGTGGGTTATAATTCAAGGGTGCTTAACCGCTATTGGCAGCTTTATAAAACACGTGCCACATAGTGGGGATTATGGTGGGTGGATTGTGCACTTGGCATCTGTAGCATAGGTCAGAACCAAGCCGCACTAGGCTTGTATCAGGATGGTTTACCGGTCGACAGTTGATATTGTTCAGAGGGGAACAATCAAGATACATTCACAGATTGAGTTGGATACAAAGCGACAATCACACATATATATGTTGGACCCCAATAAGACGATCATACCAGCTTAACTCCCGTACATGAGTCTCGTCAGCTGCATGGTAACGAGAGGATGGCACATTGCAAGCCTGCCTTTGCGGTCCCTTGCTCTGAACGAAAACACTTTCCCTGCCAGGGGTCAGGCATACCAGTTGTGTTGCTCTGGGACCTTGACAATCGCGTAATATGGCCTCTGTTGCTTTCCTGGTGACCACAGGGCACTCCATGGACGATGCATCTGGCCTTGGAATCAAAACAGGACTGAATCCCAAGAAACAAGGGAGCAGGTCCTCTCTGCCACATAAGCTGCTGTTGCCATGCTCGTCCGAAGTACTACAGCTCATGAGGTTCTTGGTCAAAGTGACCAGGTCCAGGGCACTTGGCAGGGCGATGTTGGGTGGGATCTGTCCAGTTAACTTGTTACCATCCAAACGAACAGCATTCAGACTGAGACTCAATCTGTGTGGTGAAAACAGTCAGACAGATGGATGCTTTGAACCTAGAACACGACATCACCCACCATGTACCTACATCTTCAGCCTCTACAAGGCAGAGCCTGTCCTGACCAAGCATACAGGATGTTTCTAGACGCATGGCCGATGCCTGGAGGGTTACGGCTGAAGTAGTCAATATCACACTATTGTCATCACTACAAGTTGAATGACGCAGACTGCCGATGCTGCTATCGTCGCAGAATGATCTGTGCACAAGCCTTGTGTAGTACACACGCACTTGCAGATGAACCTGATTGCAAATGGGGTTGTGATTGTCCTTGTCTACCACATACTCAAACACCAGGTCGACTGTACACAGAGCATACTGGGCAAGCTTGCAAACCTTTGCCTGACCAGGTGTGCATGGATCACCTTGCCAAAGAACACACAAAGTGCTAGATCTCTGATGCTACATCATACAAACTTACCCCAAAGCTTTGCTCAAGGTGCCTGTCAAATTGTTGTAAGACAAGTCAACATCGGACAAGGAGTACATATGCCAGAAGCTGTCAATCAGTTCTCCAGTCAGTTGATTATGGCTCAGGTCAAGTTCCATCACTGACAGCATACGCCGAATATCCGGGCTGATGGTGCCACTCAACCTGGTTGCAAATGCGGAAAGGGGACAAGGACACAGGTGGAGTCATGACACTGCTACCACCAGTTCCCACATTCATGTGCACCCTTTCTTGCTCTGGTTCAGCACATCGCGAGGCTAACAGGAGTCAGCTGGCTGCAGGTGCTTCAGCAAGGCCACCGGGTAGGAAATGCGTGCTTTGATCCCAGCCGGATACACTGCGGCACAGGCACCCTCCACCTTTCCAGGTAACAAGTTCTATGATGGCGACTGCAAGTTCCCTTGACTGGCCACATCTGGCCAGTAGGTCAACAAAGTTAACATGTCCACATACCTGTTGTGAGCTATTTTCACGATGTGTGGCTGGGGCAACTTGTAGAAGGCTGCAGGTAGGCTCCCAGTTATGTCATTGTTAGTCAAATACATGGCATTCAACTTGGGCAGGCTCCAGTAGGGAGTGTCTGGTAGGCTGCCACTTACTCTGTTGTCGCTAAGTTCCATATACCTGAGATTTGGACAGTTGAACAACTGATCAACTTTGCCTGTCAGCTTGTTACCTTGCAGGTCAAGTATACTCAGACTATGCTGACAGAGTCCGGGTGGTAGTGTGCCGGTTAACGAGTTGACCCTGAGCACCAATCTCAGCAGATGTTGCAGGCTACTCATGCTGGCAGGTATTGTGCCAATAAGGCCCCGCCCTCGGTTGGTGTTGTAGCCTGCAGTGCAGCAGACGGCGTCATGGTCATCAGGCTTGCAGAATTTGACTGTCAGGCGGCCCTCAGCATCATACGCACAACATGAGGAGTGTGCAGCGACCCCAATGGACATCATAACGCATCTTGATCAACATAAGGAGTGTTTGAGTCGCGATACATGCATGCTTGCTGCACAGAAGCAGCAGATAAACAGCACATCACAGCCTGATTTGTTGTTTGATTCAGTGGGGTGCACCATCCAGTGGGGTGTACCAAAGATGCCTGTGGTGTTGCAGAGCAAGCACAGTGCATACCTGTTAAGGCTGCCATATATAGGACGCGCAAGGCTTGCAGCTCTGAAATCCATTCTGGAATTGTGCCATGCATAGGGTTTCTGTCCAGCCTGAGTTCCTGGAGCATCGTCAGGTTGCGCAGTGCATCTGGTATTGTGCCATGGATCTTGTTTCTGCCTGCAAGACAGAAGTACATCATGACAAAACATCCAGTCATGGTTGTCGTCTGCTGTGTTAGCACAGACAACATGCAGTAATGGATTTCCAACATGGACACTGCAGATGTACTCAGGAGAGCATTGTGTTCCAGCCAGTCAGCATTACTGACTCAGTAAGGCTTTGAGTTGCAGAAGATGACGCATGTCTGCATACTGGACGTACTCAAATTCAACGTGATGAGTCGTGGCAGCCATGCCCAGAAGCTGGCTAAGCTTCCAGTTAGAGCGTTGCCAGCAAGGTTGAGTTTCATCAAGCCACATGCATGGAGCTGGACCAAGCTTTGCTGCAGCTGCACGCCTTCTAAGCTGCCGGTCAGACCATTGACAGGAAGTTGTAGACCCCAAACAGAGTTCTTCACTGTGCAGTTCCCCATGCTCTGTAAAGCTGCACTACAGCACGTCACCCCATGCCAGCTACAGTACACTGGTGCTGATCCGATGCCATCTTCAGCAATCAAAAGCCCACAAGATGTCTTATTTAGCTCTGTCCAGCCCCGCTGCTGCCGCCATGAACCAGGCAGATTGTTGGATGCTCTGGGATTTGTACTGTTGAATAGGTTTGCCAGCGCTTCACATATTGCTCCTTGGCAAGGGGGTCCACAGGTTAACGACGTGGCACCCAGTACCGTGTAGGGGCATGTGGATGCTTCTGCTGCAGCAACAGTCAACCACCACCAAACCAGCAAGCAAACGAGCACAAACAGACGAGACTTGGTACCACTGCACGGACCCCATCTGGCCTGCAGCATTAGCAACAAGTGCCAACTCAAGATGTCCAAGGTCATTTGCTGAGACAATCACACAACCTACATCACTCTTGAACGACTTCCGAAAGCAGAGCCCCTGGCTCGCAGTGAATCAAGCCCAGAGGCGCTGCTGCAAATGCACAACAAAGATGCCAGACACTAGTAGCCCAACATGCATCGTGTCTAACGGTTTTACTGATTGCTGATAGGCGTGAGCCGGCAAGTAGCGAGTGTCATAGCCAGTGCCCGCCAAGGAACCAATCTCTGATCAAGCGGAAGAGCTTGTCTCGCTGTTTGCGATGCATACTACGTTGATCCCTTTGTGCTTGACGTCTTCAAAAAAAGAAATCCGGTACACGGTACCACTAGTGTTGCGCATGTAGGATTGGACTGAACATCGTCAACATATGTTTGTTGCATCAGACACTGAGGGCTGGGTATGAGCCTTAACGAGAGCTACATCAAATATGATTAGCACAAAACTCGTCAACGCAGCGTACAAGACAGACCAGGTTCCGGCACGCGCAACCCGCCACAATGTTGCCGGTAGCAATCTGCGGATTTGCTTGTCGGTTCTGATGTTCGCAACAGTTCTTACACCGGTATCACGTGCTGCCCCTGCGTGCCCTGGCATAGCGCCAGGCTTATCATCTTTTACCTGCACCACTCAGTGTCAGGAAGCGACCTGTGATGCCTTAGCGGACCTCTATCGAAGTACAAACAATGCTTCCGCATCTGGTCATAGTGTTTGGGTGTATCAAACTGGGTGGGATGCTCTGTTGGTTAGCACATGCAGGGAGGTAACAGCAACAGGTGGCACACCAAGCTATTGCACCTGGTACGGCGTAACGTGCTGTACGGAGACGCTAAGGGACATGGGGTACTGCCTTGTTATTGATTCTGTATGGGGTTTAGAGCTCAATACCAATGGGCTGATGGGCAGTGTCGAGGACCCTCGCTTTGAGAGTAGCCTTGCACAATTGCATGCTTGTGGCTTGATGGACCTTGCCATGCAAGGAAACTCTCTGTCTGGAAGCATGACGAGTTTTTGGGGAGAGTTGACGAGCTTGATATCTCTTTCACTGAGTAAGACCGCGAGGTGGTGTACGTCAGTGCCCAGGCATTTCTCCTGTTGCTGCTTTGCTACATGAGCCTGCCTGTTATCTGCTGCAAGAGCTTTTGCTGATGCTGCCTTATGCATACAGTTCTCAACCTGCCCTAAACCTTCGCAAGTGTGCTACTTGTATTGCAGGCAAGAATGCTCTTCAGGGGACTTTACCTGATGGCCTGCGCAATCTTACTCGGCTTGCAGTACTGATGCTGGACAGGAACCCTATGCATGGTTCGCTACCGCAGTGGCTTGGGGATCTGAACTCTTTGCAGGTTATGTCCCTCAACTCTCTGGAAGGTAAATATCATATTGTGAGATTGATATGTCCTGCCAACAGCGGGCCCGTCCAAGCGCCTGTGCAACCCATAGCACTGAGATCTGTCCCTGCAAGCAGCTGTGTACAGGTGGCAACCATTGCCTGGTCACAGCTGCATCGCTCACTGCTTGCTAACCTTACCTCAAATGTTGCAGGTTTCAATGCAAATGGCAAAAGAGGACTGATTGGCACTATTCCCAACAGTATAAGTAGGTTGCAGCAGCTGAAGAGGTTGGTGCTGAGGGGTAACTCACTCACTGGCACCGTCCCACATGACCTTTGCCATCCAGGGTATTTATCGATTGACATCAAAGGCAATCACTTGTACGGGGACTTGAGACAGTTTCTCAGCTGCACGAATTTGAACTACATTGACATCAGCAGCAATCACTTCAGTGGAGCTTTGCCCGATGTACCGTCTTGGGGTTGGAACAGCTTGTTCATGCTGCTGGCCGCTGACAACAACATTGAGGGTACCTTACCGCCAGCTTTGTATCAGCTGCCTGAACTTTTCCACCTCGATCTGTCGAGGAACAGGTATGTGTGCTACCGCCTGATATCCAACAGACATTGACAAGGAGGCATATGCTATAGCATCTCTTGTTCATGTACTTGAACTCGCTAAAGCACACGCCCACTTTCCATTTGTCTTGCCGCTTGCCCTTGCTGCATGCATTGACGTGTGCTCCTCCTGTTGCTGCAAGGCTGAATGGCACCATCAGTACAGACCTACAGCACTTGGAGTACCTTGGTAAGCTCTATCTTGGTGGCAATCAGTTCACAGGAAACATTGATGAGAGTCTCTGGCATGCATTCGCCTTGAGGATCGTTTATCTCTCGGACAACAAATTGACAGGGACATTGAGCCCCGCAGTAGGGTGAGTTATGCAGTGTTATCCTCAAAAGAAGGCTAGTGCCGCAAGGCTGCATTGGTGATAAGCAAGAGCCCAGGTTGAATGTTATTATGCTGTGAAATGCCATCATAGAGTACGGAGGCTGTGATATTTTCATAAGATTCTCTCAGGGTGGTATCAACCGTACTGTATCAGCAAGAAAAGAAGAATTACAACAACTATTGCAACTTGTGTCTATGTTTACAGGACTATGTTCTTCATTGAGCTTGTGGACCTCCAGGGCAATAAAATGGTTGGAAGCATCCCATCAGCGCTAGGGTTGCCAAAGTCCCTGAAGCGGGTATACCTGAATGACAACCCCTTCAGCTGCAGTAGCACTGAGATGAACCTTGCTGGTGGCGATCAGTGTCAGGTAGACCAACTGCTGCCTTGTTTTCTAAGCTTGAGCTCTGAGACAGTCCCAAGGCCAGATGAGTCCTACATGGAATGTCCTACTGTCATAAGGAAGTCGCATGATGATGCAGTGAAAGACTGTGAAGGGCATGGCACAGCATACTTGGTGAGTGACACGATGGTTGCAACGTTTTGCAAACATATGTTGGTACTAAGAAATGGGGTTAGGACCGTGCCTTGCAGCACAATTGCCAACCACACCCTTTGAATCAGTTCTGCCACATTCAAAAACCGCGCAGAGATAGGTGCTGTGGCAGATATAGTGTAGCTTCATCAGGCACGAATGTCGGTCACAGCAGAGCTCACTGTTCTGGCGTCGCGTGGCACACCGGTTGTTGCACACAGCAGCCACCGGATCTCATGTACGTTGGAACAGCTGGAGTCTGCAGCTGTGCTCAACAAGCACTGTTGTGTTGAGTATGTGGTGTTGGGGCAGCAGCAGAAGACTGTCTCTTGTCTTCAGACAGCTGGATAGGCATATCGATGTGGCTGCCATCAGGTTGTGCTGACGTGTGTAGTTGGTGACCTGCAGGGCGATGAAGCTGCATATCTGCCTTCCATTGACCCTTTGGAACAATCATGGAACATAGATCCCAGATATTATCAGTATCATGGGTGCAGATGTCTTGGGGTAAGGGCGTATCTGGATCAAATAAGCTGTTATTGACATTGAAAGTTACTGGCATTTTGTTCAGTCAATTGCATGCACAGCAAAGCATGATGACACCGGCATTTCATATGTGACCCTTCGCTGAGCAACACTGTATTGGCATGTGCCTTGTAACACTTATTGGCAGGCGTACACTGTGCCTTGTGCCTGCAAAGCCTGCTAATTGTCTGCCATTCGGGTGTTGCTGCTGTTTATGTCAAGGGATATGAAGAGGTGTGGAACACTGCACACACCATCTTAAACTGCAAGCCAGCGGGCTATACCCTGCCATCATGGGTAGTGCCGGTTGCAGCAGTTCTGTTTGCTGCTGGCTGCATGTTGTTGGCAGCCGTCGGCCTCATGGTGTGGCTCAGCGTGGCAGTGCGACTCAGGCGTAAGTGGCAGAGAAAGAAGGATCTGCTGGAGTACACAAACAAGGGCATGCCCAGTGGAGGACATGCAACCATAGTGGTAACTGATATTGACGGCTACTCAGGTGTGTTGAATACTGGTTGCAGGGTTCTGGTTGCCAACCACCCGAAACGTGCGTTGTTTCATAAGCTGCAAGCATTGTTGTTGTTGAGTGAATGCGCAAAGTAGACACTGTGTTCACACGATCACAGTGCTCACAATACTGTACAGGCAGCATAGGCAGCTGAGAATGCTTGTTTCAATGCAAGCTATTATCTGTCTCACACAATGCTGAACATCAGCAGAACCCATGTCTGCAGACCATGTGCGGAGCAACGCAGAAGCTACTATGCGAGCCATCAGAGTGCAGAACACTGTGTTGCGGAAGGCAGCATCAGCCAATGCTGGGCATGTGATCAAGGCGGGCGATGTGAACTGGAGTGTGGCCTTTCATCGGCCACTGGACGCAGTAGCATTCTGCCTGCAGGTAACTGCATAGTTCACTGTGTTGCGCAGTGCAGTACAAAGCCATTCCAAAATGTTGTATCGCTTGCGCGAGCCTGCTGTCTTGAGTGCAGATTATGGACTGCCTGCAGCCTGCCTGTCACATCACTTGTCACCTGTTGAATGAGATCTTGCATGGGCAGAACACACTTGCTTGTCCCTGCAAGCTGGCATGCATGCTTGTGTTACGTATCTCCAGCACTGCTACGTATCTCCAGCACTGCCATCCATGTGTTGTAACATGTGATCGTTGATGCTTGTTACATTGGAGGCTGCAGTCCTGATGACAGCATTCATCACATGTTTCTGCATGGTGTGGCAGGCGCAACAAGCACTGCACAAGAGCCAGTGGCCAAATGATCTGCAAACCAAGTCATCGGAGCCGCCTAGCCGACAGCAAGCTGGGATGGCAGTCCCAATTGGCAACGATGCACAAGAAGATCCAAGCTACCCTACCATTGAACATTCCAGTCCACACCCCAGGGTGACCACAACACCAGGCTTCCGCAACAGTTTGTGTCGGTGGCTGCCTTTTATAGTCGCACAGGACAACCAAGTCGCAGACAACAATTCATCAATCATGGGCAGCAATGCCAGCTTAGCAGAGTCATGGGCGGCATCCAGGAGAGCAAGTTTGGTCGACCCTTCTGTAGCAAGTCAAACTTCTGGGATTCTCGCAAGCAAGCGTGTTGCAAGCATAACCCACTCACAGGCATCTAGCAGTAATATATTCAGTCCCAAGGACAGAGGTAGTGGTGGCGACATCATCAGAGGGTTGAGGGTACGCATGGGGGCTGCCAGTGGATTTCTGACATCAGGATGTGACATTGCAGACTCTGAGCTGCTACATTTGGCTACAGGTATTGTGGTTGTGTGACTGCCTGTATTGGCATGCCATGGCATCTGTACAGCAGACATCAGTAGTGTGGGCTTATGCCAAGTCAAGAAAGAGTATCAAACATCTTGCTACCTTTCCTGGTGTGTTGGCTGCCAAGTGTGTGCTTGCAAGATATTTCCCACACGGGTCCAATGTGCCATCTGTTGCTTCAATGGCTCATAGCTGGCAATGCTTTCATGTGTCGGCACTGCTGTATGGAGTCTGCATGCTGTTTGCCAGTGTGTTGTAGCGACGACAAACCGATCTGGGCCTGTCAGAGCAATGTCTCTATCATGCGTCTCCATCTGCACACTATGTTACGCAGAGCCAATGTATCATTACACTCGGCTGAGATGTCTGTCTTTGTATAAGCTAGCTCCATCACTGGCAGTTTGAGACTTTGTGCCTTTCCCTGCTGCAGCCATTTCGAGTATGGCAAATGGAGGCCAAATTCTGCTGGATTCCCAAACCGCTTGTGCTGTCAACGAACTCTTGACAGAGCTGGGTAGTGTGGACCACAATGGCTACAATGACAAGCTGCTAACAATGGCTTACCATGGGATGTTTAGGAAGCAGGCAACTGCGGCTTTCAGGTAGGTTTGTTACTGCTCTGATGTTATCTGCGGTTGCAAAGCAGGAGGTGTTGCAGGTTCTACTTTCATGATCAGTGGTGCTCATGAATCATAGAGTCGTGTCATATGGTGAAGGTTTGGTTTGACAGACTCTTGTTCTGCTGGAAAACATGCCACAGGATCATAGGATGTCTGGGTTGTGGAGCCAAGGGTCGACAGAGAGACACAGAACCTTTGTTGCTGGATATGGGACAGTTCTGGGTGCCCAGCATCAGCAGCATGTTAGGAGCATTAGCAGCTAAAGCAGCAACGAACAGGCAGGAGTCTCAGCAGTGTGACTTGAGTAGGGTGACCACAGCGGCTATTGCTGTGATTCAAGATTTTCAGGCTAGCCCTGACAGCACTGTGGCACAGTCAGTGTCAGTACAACCTGGAGGCACCAGGGCAGCTACAGCAGCTGCGGCTGTCGCTGTTTTGTGTGGTGAATTGGAAGTAGACACCCTCACCAGGCACAGTCTTCGACTGCATAGCATAACTGCTCGGGTGCATTATGAGCGGTCAATGGCATGGACATCTCAACTCAACTTCCCTGGGGATGTCCAAAAAATGGCCAAAGGATACTTTGAGGCACCAGGTGGGTTGCAGCACACTGTCAGTGTGTGCCTCTGTAACTGCCTGTCACCAGTCCTAGAATTGTTGCCTACTCTGAATATGGAAACAGCCATAGTCTGTTACCACCACAATTGAACTGTGTTTAAAGGTGTGGTATGGGTCTGGTGTGGGTAGGAAGCAGTTCCTGGCCTCCCAGGTGTGCGAAGAAGCAACCATCAATTCATCAGAAGCCTCCGCTTGCTGCTGTATCCTCTGCTGTCACAACAGGTACCATGGCAGCTGACCTCAGTCCCACAGCAGCCTTCTCAGATGTTGAACGCCCCTTGCTGCCAGCAGTCACTATGGTGTTCGCTGCTGTGGTGGATGGCAAAGCCTTGGTGCGCAGGAATGAACAGGTTGCAGCATATGTACACAGTGTGCTGACCCGGGTCATGCAGGTGAGCTCAGTCCGGGCCACAGGGGCAATTGCAATGATTGCAGGCAGCATTTTCAAGTTGTGTGTGCTGTCCGCACTTGAGAAGCTCTTTTGCGTAGATGATATGGTGTTGACCTGCACTCTGCCGTTGAAGCTACTCCTACATGATGCACACGCACCTTGTACTTTTCAGTACTAGTACTACTAGTAGCATTGGCCACATGCAGGCGTCATTGCTATGTTTCCCTGATGGTTACCTCTGTCGTCAACAAGAAGCTGTCCTCAAGTACATGTTGGCCTTTAGTGAACCAACAGAAGCAGCCAAATGGTGCCTGCTGGTACAGGTGAGCAACATGGGGTGCTCCAGCACAAGTGTTTGATACATCATCGCTTTCATAAGCAGAGATGCCCAGATACTGACCTATGTATAGTACTGCTCGCTGGCCCCATCACCTTGCAAGTTTGAGGTGATGCAAGGATCTGTCCTTGCATTCTGTACATGCAGGAGCTGCTGATGCATATCCCATGGCCAGTAGAGGTGCTTGCAGCAGTTTTTGATCAGCAGGATCCAGTCTCATCATCATGCGAACCTACCTTGGTGCCCTCTGCTGGAACAAGAAGAAGAGGCATTGGGCTCAAAATGGGCCTGGCTAACGGCATCCCAGACTCCATCACACCAGATCATGTGGTACGTGTAACATGCTTGGATCGGTTCTGCAGCTCCTGGGGCACAGGAGAACAGCATCAGCAGTCAGCATCGCATATCTTGTAGGACGTGCGTTCAGGTGGTACAGTCAATGGCAATGTCACAGTTGTAAATCCTGCTCTACCACTGAAACACCCAGGTCACGTTTTGAATTCTGTGTCTTCTACCGACAGGCAGCAGTGCATGACCATTCACTGTTAGCCTGCACCAGATGTAAAGGCATATCTGTCGTGCAGCATGCAGGATCATGTGTGTGCATGCTCACAAGCAGTGTTTGTGCCCCCACAGGGTCGTGCTGACTACTTCGGTGCCTCTGTCAACTTGGCGGCTCGTATCATGGACGCGGCTGCTGATGCTGGTCAGGTGGTCATGAGCTGTGAGATGGCTGATGCTGTTTTCACGTGAGTTCTGCTTGTTAGGTGTTTGTACATTGTAGCTATGTTTGCAATGGCAAGTGGCATGTGGTGCTTGAGAGTATTAGAGCCCTGTCATTAGGACCCTGCATTGCGTGTGAAAGCAGGATATATGTCTTTTCTATCAGTACCTTCATTTCGTCAAGGTAGCAGCCTTCGCCTAGCAGCCATTCTCGCTGGAGCCCCAGTCGCCAGCTGAGGATAGTTCAGATGCATATCTTGCGATCCTCCAGTGCCGTGTGATACCACTTGCTGCGCTTTGCAATGTTGAACCTACTGACAACATGGTGACTTTGACAACATGCAGTACATGGCGATACAGTGCATATGCTACAGCCGACCACCCCTCACCTGCCAAGCAGCAGCAGTCGCAAGAGGTTGTTGGCTTTGAGGTAATGCAGGATCTGCTTGTGCAGATCAGGCTGTCTCCACACTCTCATCAGCAGTGTTGTCTTTCAGCAGTGTGCTGTGCAGGGGTACATCTGATCTGTGAGCGTCTCAACATTCCAAGCCAGCAAAGACGTAGCTCTGCAGAAGTTGGGATTCAAAAGTCATATCCGTAATATTTGCCGATGTGATGGGCACAACTTAGACCATTCTCTAGGCTCCAAGGGATTCACAGTGATTGTTCATGTACCGCCTTGCAGGCAGTTGATACTCCAAGGCTACCAGCTGTGTTGCAACGGGACAACATGCAGGAAGGGACCAGCGCACATGTAACACCATGTTCAGCAGACTGCACTGCTCAGCCAGTGGTGCATGTGAGCGCCCACCACATAGGCACGTATGCATTCAAGGGTTGTGGAGCATTGGAGATGGTCTGCTTGACAAGTGACACCCTACCACCAGTGCCGGAGGCCAAAGACAGACAGCGACCCAAAAGTGCAAAAGGTAATTCACCAGAGCCCTTGATAGACAGGGCAGCATCTTGTACGCCATGTGCAGCTGGTCTGCAACATGGATGGCAGCAGCGACAGCGACCGCCAGCATGGCTTCAGAATGTTTCATAAGTCATTGGTGGCTGCTAGTGGTTCAATCGTGAAAATCTGCTGCTATGGTTGAAGTTGTGCCTCTCCAACCTCTTCAGGTACCCTCATATGGCAATCCAGTGGCCCTGTGGTTGGTCTGCAGGATTGTCCTGTGACAATCCCTAGCCTTCTGCCTGACTTACAACAGATCTGGCAGAGTCTCGGAGCTGTTGTGCCAACGTACACGGGTCTGACATTGGGTGGAACCAATGCCACAGGAGGCAGACATGCTGTGAGGCGCAGTAGGGATCATATCGCTAGGGACCCTGCTGCCATGACTGATAGGTGAAACACATCAAACCAGGATGGATTCTACTCCGTCACACAGATGTTTCTCTGGGACAGTGAATGCTGGCAGAATCAGACCATGTTGCATGACAACAATGAGAACCATGATCTGGGTTCCTAGAAGTAACTGTTGCTTTACTCTATGTAATTGCTTCAAAAGCATGTGTGCATCTTGTACTGGCAGTTGGTTTGTCTATTAGTTGGTGTTGACAGTCATCTAAAGGTTGGTTCCGCATACACACATTGTGGGTTGCATGCTTACTCTCATGAAAGGATTCTTGCTGAACATCATATTATACAGGGGATTGTGAGTTAACTAGAACTTTTGTTACAGTTTCTATTGTGGCACAATCGTGTGTGTACATGGACAGCTCACGTCAGCGTTTATAACCTGTAGATGCCAACACATTGGTGAACTGTGAAGGAGCCTCACTGCAGCCTTGCTGCTGATGTATGGCACCATGATGCATGTGATGACGATTCTGCTGAGAGAATCACATGGCCCACTGATTATGCAAGACCATTGGTGACGAGTTGATTATGCTCTGGTTCGTCGAGCGTTCCAATGCATATCTCTTTAGCAATGGGTGCACAGACTGCAGGTTGAAGTCATACACATATGCATCCTGGTTACAACAGTTGTTCTTTCACATGAGCTGTTTGGGCGGTGCCTTTGTTGTAATCTGGCTCAGGCAACAACAGTTCAAAGTGTCTGGTTTGGCTATTTTACAAAAAAGCATCTGATGAGCTTGAGTTGCAATGTTGCATCAAGTATTCCTGTCTGTGGCAGTACCTTTGGTTTGCTTGAGGTACATACATCATTTCATTCGTTGTTATGAGCTTGGTGGGCATGTGCGAAGGTGATAGCTCGCAGTCCACCATGTAGGTATACTTTTTGATAGTCAAGGCGATCACTGCAATGCTGATTGACCTTTCGTCTGGCAGTGACAGGTTTGCAGGGTCTGTCACAGGAGCTGTTCTCATTATGCGAGATATATCACATGTACCACATGAGCATCAGGGTGTCTTTAGCACAGTTCCTTGGCAGCAAGCATGCCATGGCAGGCCTGTTGTTTCTTTCTTTGTGTATTGGTTTTTGGCTTTGCCGCAGTATGGGCGCCTGCTTTCTTCTTCCCCGGATCCTGCTGGACATGTACGGTGTCCTGTTTGGAGAAGGTTGTTGCCAACAACAGAGTGCGGAACGAGTGTAGGGTTGTTGTGTGCTTGATCTGTTGCAGTAGCTTTGGCAGACTGCCTAAGTCTGCGGTTCTGAGGCTTGTTGGTGCTGGCTTGGCATAAAGTGGTTGTTGCTTGCAGGCGCTCAGATTGAGCCTTTCCACTCAGTGTCACCCCAAATACCTCTTGTGTCCCCGGGCTACAGCGGTGTACACGCCATGTGTTGCCTCTTTGGCTTGAAACCCCCCAAGGGTGACTACTCAACATGTGGCAGAGATCACCCACAGAGATTGCTTTATTAGAGCCCTACTAGGGCCTGCTATGCACCATTGTATCTGAACTTTGGTATGCAGATCACAGATGTGATGCTGCTGCATAGTACACTTGCTGAGCTCAACTGCATTGCCTTGTCCAAATGATGATGATTTTTGATGATGGTTTCTGGTTCTCTGGTTCAGGGGTCTGGTATCATGTCTGCATTGCAGGTCCGGTATGTTGCAGTCCAAGCACAGGTTAGGCAGGCATGCGTACATCGTGCAGACACTATGCTGCAGAGTGCAGTGCAAGTGTGCTGTTAGGCACGTCCTGATTCCTGAAGCA
>JARWLF010000640.1:0-17733 GCA_029853055.1 Scenedesmus sp. KT-U
GGAGCCAGCGGCTCACTTTAGCTATGCTACAGGGTAACACCAACCCTGATCACTCATAGCCTGGCACTCCAGGGACCCCATTGGTGCCACCTTGTGCAAACAACCGCCACCATGCACAGCACAACACAACACTATGCCTATGCCAAGCAACATATGCATGACAGGGCGAGCATAGGCATGGTGCCGTTCCGCTGCTGGGCGCAAAGACTGTCTGTTTAGCTGGTATGGACAACAGAACGGCAACACAGTTGGACGAGTGTTGCAGCAAGGACCTCAGCAGCAGTACAGTCTCGCGTGTCTATTTGTTGCTCCCCTTTTCCACCCTTTGAATGTAGAAAATATCTGTTGCTCAATCGGCTGTCAAGTGATCATTCTACAACTCACATAACCTTAGGAGTGACTCATGTTGCCATTTCAACGCTGGATGCAGGGAGTAATGCACCTGCTGGACTCTCAAGACCATGCAAGCCTGCGCCAAACCAGTCCCTTGGTCTGCAAACGAGCCACCCGACAGATCCATTGCATCAGCTTGAGGCTTACAGATGCCAGCAGTGATGAGCTGCTTACCCAGTGGCATCAGGCTACCAGGCAGTTCCAACATGTGACCAGTATACATGTACATGTTGCTGGTCAAGTGACAGCAGAAGGATTTGACTCAGCCATGCAGCTGTTGTCGCAATCCTTCATCAAGGTAACAGAGCTGCAGTTGCTGGGGGAGGATGCTGTCAGATACAATTGGGGCCTTGCTGCGTTCACAGCAAGTGTACCAACATTGCAGCCTCTCCACCACATGCTAGATCAGCTACAATGCCTGACCGTCAAAGGCGTGACAGTTCCCAGCATTGCAGAGGACCTGCAGTATCTCTCAGCCAAAACAGCAACAGGGGGCAGACAGTTGCGCAGGTTGTCCGTGCAGTGGAGCTTCCCAGAGGAAACTCTTTGGTTTGAATTCCAGAAGATACTGCAGCAATTGCCTAGAACCTTTCCAGAGCTGCAGCAATTGCAGCTTTGGTATCCACAGCTTGCCATAATACCACTGGAAGCCATTGGTGCTGAGGCGATAGAAGAAGCACTGGACCACGTGCTTGACACGTCTGAGCGACCATGTTCGCCGGCAGGTGATAAGCACCTGGTTCGCAGTGCACTCGTAGGCATGGTGGCCAATGCAATCATGCAGATGGAGCGCTTGGAGTATGTGAGCATTGCATATGCTCCCGACATGTGGCAATCTTCTATGTATGTTCCACCTCTGGGAGACTGCGAACCAGTGGATGCAGCAGGGACTGCTATTGTTGATGCCACACTTGATGGAGGCAGACTGGATAGTGCCTCAGCAGCAGTGGCGGCATTCCCCACCCTGGATCACATTGGCTGCTGGCTGCTGCAGCACCATGGCAGTCTAAGAGAACTGCACATCAGTACAGAGACAGGCTGCAGCATCTCATGGTGGCAATCTCTGCAGCACCTGCTGCTGAGCAGTAACAATAGCCAATGCAGCACCCTGCCAGGTCGTAGCAATCCTTCAGGAACAGAACAAGCAGCAGCGGAGGTGGTTGATGCAACTATAAGCCATGACACAGTTTTCGCAGACTGGCCTGATCACATCAAGAGCCCCTGGCAGCTCTACAGTTTTCGTCCTGATTATCTGATGCAGTGTGTCAGCAAGTGCCAACTGGAACTGAAGCGATGCAAGGATTATGGCAGATTCCATTGTGATGTGGCCACTCTGCTTGGGCCTTGGATTGATTTGAAGGGTCTCAAACATTTTGAGGTAGGGTTAATGCTGCATAGAGTGTGTCATTGGAGCACGTGTATGACCAGATATAGGTCGAACCATGATGTTACTGGTAGCTGTACGCTTTGTATGAGCTGACATGTGTGCATTGATATTGGGCTGCCGCGTAGGCTACTGATATGCAATGCTCAGTAATGGTTATGGGTCTTGCCTGGCCAGTTTGCAGCCATGAAGTATGCTCAGCGGCACACCCTACCTTGACAACAAAAAGAAGCAGTGCTCTGGTGGTGTTTATTTCATGTGTTACCTGCTGTGTCTAAGCATGTGATCCTGCTTGAACTTGCCTTCAGGTCCAATTATACCAGTATCAGTGGCCACAGCCAGGAGACCGTTTCACCACACCAGCGGCAGCAGAGATTGTGTCAGCAGCAGCCACCATACAAAACCTGCGTTCACTGACTATTGGGTTTGACATTTTCAACAATACCTTGCTTGCAGATGAGCTGCTGCTGCCGCTGATCGCTGCTGCTGGTGGTCCTGGTAGAAGCCTGCAGCAGCTCACGCTGGAGGGTAGATGTGTCACAGGTGTGGTGCCGCCAGAAGGCTCTGGGCACACTCAGCTGCAGGTGAACCCTGAGGACCGAAGATGGCAGTTACTTGAAAGGCACAGCAACAGAACTCGCAACCTAATGTACTGGGGAGATGAGGATGCACAGGCCTTGGATGACCCGGAGCGTGAGTGGAGGTCATGTGATCGTTGGGTATCACACACAGTGGACACTGTGGTTGAGGAAGGGGATGAGCGTGTGTTGCCTGCTGGTGCCGCTGTCACTCAGATCAAGCAGCAGCAGCAAGATGTCAAATGCGCTATGCATCTACAAGCCACTTTACTCCTTACAGCAGCAGCAGTCTGTCCAGGGATGGGCTGGCATCACGCCTTGCAGTATCTGTCTTGTCTGCGGGAGCTGAACATCAACCACACTGGTGATACGCTGCTGGATCTTCCGGTTCAACATCTACCAGCCAGCTTGAAGGTGCTCAAAGGCAACAGGCTGCACCTCTTTGAGATCAGTGTGGGCGGGGCTCCTGCAGCTGTTATGGCTGCTGCTGTGCACGCTGCTGTTTGCAGCCTACAGACCATGGTGGTGGATGGCAGTGCTGGTGATGGCAGCAATGCTGGGTCAGCACCGGCTGGGTTGTGTCTGCAAGTTTTGTGCTTGTCAAAGTGTAGCTTGAGCAGTCCTGACGTCCTAGCAAGCGGTCAGCTACAGCAGCTCACTGTCATTGACAGCACCTGGCCTGGTGGCTGGACAGCAGCAGCAGCAGCTTGGCCTAATCTAAGGCAGTTAGTCTGGAAGTACGACGCTGCTGTTATTAGCAGCAGCATCAGCAGCAACCCAGACAGCTCTGCAAACCTGTTCACTGAAGAGGCAGTGCAGTGTGTAACTGGTGGATTCAGGCAGCTCAGGAAGTTCATAGTGCAGAAGCCTCCCAACCTGCCTGCTGCAGCTGTATTGCAAAAATTCCCATTCGCAGTGCGTGTGCTGGACCAGTATTTCACACTCTTCAAAAGCCATGTTTTGTAGCTGCGCCGTGTCGACACTTGTCAAGTTTCTGCCAGCGGCCTGCTGCTGCAAGTGTCTGGCTTTTTTGCACAAGGAAGAGCCAGTCTTTGATGGTATCGTCACCATCGCTGCAGCGCACTTCAGCGTCACTGTGATTGCAGAGGCTTGGAGTGATTCTGATTGTCACACGGTGTAAGGAACTCTAATTGTGTGTGACATGGCGGGTGCTAGGTGGTCGGTGACGTTTTCAATCATCAGGGTGGATGACTGGTGAAAGGTGATTTTATGGGATCAGATGCCGCCATCAATCAACCACCCCAACTCTAAACCCTCTGGTCAGCATCACATTGTCTCTGCTTGGCCGGCGGCATCAACAATAACTCACACAGTTTTGTTAGTGACACCCTTACCAAGTCCGAGCAGTGTGGGCTGGTTTAGGTGTCTACCAGAGGTAATTGACTCTGATGTCCCTGCTGTGTTATGGGCGGGAAACCACGTCGTTCTCAAAGCCATCTGTTCAGTCATGATCATCTAACCTACAGCCTCTGAGGGGTTGTAGTGTGCTTGTGTGCAGTCTCTGAGAGACTGCTGATCATGCTTGTTGTGAATGTCTCTTCTCGAGTCGAGACACTCGGGCCAATACCCATAGATACCCATGGGCCGACAGGCCGGAGCGGGTTTACTTTCAACTTTCAACACGTCGTTCTCAAAGCCATTTTGTTACCATACTATCAGAGTTTACCATGCCGATCTGCTTACTTGCAACAATTGCAACAGCAACTGCACTGAACCCACTTGGGCTGGCAGTGGGGGCACCCCCAAGTATTTGGGCTAGCATGCTGTGGAGGCCTGGCCACAACACCACCATCTTGACTCTGTCTGACAGCAGCTGTTCCCGCATACTTGACACTGCAACAAGCTCCCATCAATCTACAAGCAGCACGGCGACTGCACGCAAGACTAAAGTTCAGATCATGAGCAACAGCAGCTTTGAACTATTCAGAGACCCTTCGACTCGATGTACAAGCAGTACTGGCTGAGAGACTGCATCACTGACGACACTGTAGCAGAGAGTCTCTGCTACACTCTTCTCAACGACGGGATCAACTGCAGACACGCCAGCGGCGGTCATGGGACCTGATGCACTCCCCAACACGTCATCCTGTTCAGGTACTGTTACTGAGCCCCTCTCAACTACTGTGCCTCTGAAAGCCGGACTAAGAATTGTTCTAGGCTTCTGCTGTGCTACTTTGCCTTCACCGGCTGCAGCTGAAGGTGCAGCAGCAACATCTTTTTGATGTATCTTGGCAACACTTGCTGTTCTAGGTCCTGCTGTTCTAGTGGGATCCATCATCACGAGCAGATGCACCACAGACTTGACAACCACCAAGCAGCATTGTATAACTGGTGACAAAGCTACCTGGTATGCAGTCTAACATCACATGCAGAAGCTCGTGTACTGTGCACAAGCCTGTCCTGTGCTACAGTTGCATAGGTCTGAGCGCAGTGCAGTTGCAAGCTGTTCAAACAAGCGGCAAACACATTCCGAACCTGACTCTCTGCCATGATGCCTTGCTGGAGGAGTGCATGGGACCACTCTAAAACTCATAGAAACATATTATGCTGTCCAAACAAGAGCTTCCTTTGTCGTCTTGAAGCCAAACAACCATTCAAGATGCACACCCCTGTGATCCACCACTGATACTTATGGTCCCAAATCATACGAACAACTTTGAAGTGTCAGGAAGACCATCAGCACCAGGCAGCATCCACCAAACACCACCACCACCAAGCGCTGCTGCTGTGGCTGATAAACAGAGACGACAAGACACCGCTGGAGACCTGTGCCCAGTTGGCACTGATCAGGCTGCTGCACCAGAGCTTCAGAGTCAAGAGCCTCCACATCAGTTGTCCTTGATAGATTCCACTGCTGGTGGTTGCCAGTGTGCTGCCTCACAACCCAGCTTCACTCCTCAGCGCTCTCAAAGATTACCCAAGGCTTGCTCAGGCTGCTACTGTTGACCCATCAGTACCGGGTGAGCCGATGTCCCTGAAAGCTGCAGGAGGGCTTGCAGGTGCCAGGGGTGAAACTGCTGGTGCTGCTGGCTGGGTCGAGTTGACCGTATCAACTTGTGGACCAACTGCTGCTGCTGGGACATCTGCTGCAAGTGGAGGTGTGGTAAAAGCAGGTGATCTTGCTGCAGGGAGGTTTGCACCAAGTGCAAGAGACGCTCCCAGGCTGGGAAGAGCATCAGCTGAGCTTCCAGGCGTAGCTGAAGATGGTAGGGGCTGCTCAGGTGCTGCAGATGGTTCTGCAGCAGGCACCTGAGGGGCTGTGAAGTTGTCATCAACCACCACAAGAGTTGTCCCATCTGTTATGCCTGCTGCTGGTGTGCTGAGATCTGAATCTGGGGCAGGAGCAGCAAGTGGAGCATCTGGTATGACTGCAGGAGCAACTGTTGTGTTTGGAACTGGAACTGAGTCTCAAGGGAGTGTCACTGCTGAAATTGTCCCTGCTGCTAGAAATCTAGTAGCGACAGGTGCTGCTGCAAGGAGTCCGCACCCACTGTAGGTATGCTGGGAACAGCACCTGCAGGGCTTACTCCTAGGTCAGGAGTAGCTGGGGATACCAAGGCTGCTCAGCTAGTGATGGTAGTGCTGCAGGCACTTCGCGACTTGTCAAGTTGTTATTGACCACCACAAGGCTCTGCACATCTGGACTGGATGCTGCTGCAGTACTCAAGGTGTCCGGATCTGGCGTCACTGACCTGTGACAGATGGGAAAACTCACGCAGTGGCAACAGATGGTGGTGCTGACTTTGCAGCAAGCGATACTGCTGGGGTCATGCTGCAGGACTGCTGCTGTTGACACACTGCCACTGGTATGCGGCCCGCTGATCTGCCACAAGGCTCAAAACCAGCAGCATTGCACCTGATACATACAGATACAGAGACAGTTCATGGGTGTACAATGCACACAGCATGCGCACTTCGTCGCTGTACTGTCTGCCAACACCAGTCTGCGGGAGCTTGCTAGCAATGCCGGCAGAGCTGTAGAGGAGGCAGGGTACATGTTGCCCTTCAGTACAAGTACACTATATTTTCATGTGTCAACAACATCACTGTCACAGCCACTGCCGTGGATGACAACTAGGAAACTGAACCTCAACCTGAGCGAGTTACTCACTTGGTGGTTTGCTTGGCCTGGAACCAGGAGAAACCTCCTAATGTTGCTGCCACTGGTACTGGCACTTCACCGCGTCATCACACTGTCTTCAATCTTCCATCAGCAGGTGATGTCAAAGACAGGGAAGGTGCTAGATGAACACATGCTGTCCATACTGCCCTGAATGGCTTGGGAGACACACTTGTGCAGGGGCACTGATCAAGATGCAGCGGTGATCACATGCGCCAAACCTGCAGCACAACAGCAGAAACCGCACCAGGGTCTGTAGACGCTCCTGACCAGCCATACCACATGTCAAGCTCAAACAGATCATGCAACCAACAAATCCAAGCTAAGAAAACCAGCGCATGGACAGAGTGTCACTGCACTGGCTGTGCCAGCATGTCTGTTTGCATCTCGTGCGCCTGAGATAGTTCTGAGGCAGACAATCACTCCCAAACAACTTGAAAAGCAGGAGACAGGGTGCAGAGTGCCAGTACAAGAGAAGTCATGTAAGCATGTATAAAGCTCTCAAACATGTTGTAGGAAGCTTATTGGATAGCATGCACATGAACACCCGCTGTAGCTGAGCAAGCAGTCCCATCATCAGCTCACAAGCTGCTGCATGAATTCACCATGCACGCTCAGAGACAGCAACCTCATCGACATCAGTACAACTACACATGGCTCCTGTAGCCACTCTCTGCTTACTTGCAACAATAGCAACAGCAACTGCACTGACCCCACTTGGGCTGGCATGCTGTGGACTCCTCGGAGGCCTGGCCACAACACAACCATCTTGACTCTGTCTGACAGCAGCTGTCTCCGCATACCTTACACTGCTACAAGCTCCCATCAGTCCACATGCAGCACGGCGACAGCACGCAGGGCTAAGGTTCAGATCATGAGCTACAGCAGCTTTGCACTATTCAGAGACCCTTTGACTTGATGTACAAGCATAATGAACCTTGGCTGCTACACTACGACTCTGTACACCTCGCGCTAACCCCTTACAACACTGGCAAAGGTCTGTAGCTGCGGGGAAACCTGACCTGACGTTCGAGGAAAGCTGGAGACCAGGTGGGGAAACCTACTCCAACCAAGCGAAGCACCGTCAGGGAACACCATAAACAGCTACATAGTACACGAAATATACGTGTTGTGACTTTATTTGTGGTCTACGATGTCTGCAGTACAATGCCGTATCAGCGGGATGAGCGCAGGACTGTGGAGGCATTTTTGAAGCTTACCGCAGCAACAGAGCTTGCGCTAGCACAATGAATTCAACTATTATTGCAGTTCAACATGCAGCGTGTCCAGGCGGACCCGACAAGAGCAGGCTGCCTGAATTTCAGGCTGAAGCAGGACTGTTACCATTCAAGACACCTTGGCCAGTACACTCAATTACTGCGAATCCGAGAGCAAAGAATACAACACGCTTAAAGGCAGGCAGAAACACAGATGGCACCAGCCTGGAAGAAGGCGCAAGGATACTGAGCACAACACAAACAAGACGAACACGGGAAGGCAGGAAAGCACCAGCTGTGTCAAGATGGCAAGGCACAATATATATGCAATCTTGACGAGCATCTGATGCAGTGTCAGCCTACGGCAAGGTTTGTGGCTGTTGTCATCACCGCGGCAAACATACCGGTGAGTCAACTACTCTGATATAGTTAACTGATATAGCAACGTTGCTGTACTGCCTGCTTACAACAATCTCAGGTGACTATGCAAGGTAAAGCGTCATGCTGCTGCTTGGTACCCAGGATGAAACATACCCCGTATGCCTGCTAACAGCAGTCTGACCCAACACGGCAATGCACTGGGTTGGACCCTATCATAGAAACAATCACCGTTCAGAGAAGGCAAGGCGGGTGCTGAATGGCCCACTGTGGGTCACCGCATCTGCTGCCATACGACATATCCAGAGAGCTGCTTGGCGACTCTCCATAACAGCTACAGCAGACTACAAACTTCCACCTTTGGCACTGCCCAAACCAACTGCAGGACACACAGACACTGCACTGAAGACGCTACAAGGGTGTACATATTTGTAACCACAAAACACAAAACCACGAATAAAGCAGTGTTGCCATTGCTAAGCAACTGTGTAGCCAGTACAACTTCCTGGCCTGACATCCACTTATACGTCTCCTTTGCAGCATGGCTCACCATGCACCATGACCAACAAGAACCATCCCGGGCACCAATACGGGGATCACGGTGTTGCAGTGTATGAGCGAGCAGCGACACCGGGAACTTGCTTGATTGAAGCTGTGTTGTCAACCAAAGGATCTGTTGCCAGCATAACAGTGGTGCAGTGTATGGGGTCGTGGGTCAATCTTGGCTTCACTCCAAAGCTGTGACAGTGTAGCGTAGCCCATCAACCTGCCCCAGGCTGTCCAGTTCCTTGTCTGTGTCACGCTCAAAGCAATAATCAATATAGAGTACCTGCAAGAAGAACAACAGCAGAATGGTCTTTGAGCTCAGACACCTTCCATCCTGTTGTTGAGTACACAACCCTTGCAAAGCCCCAAGCAACAACCTGTTCAGCAACCGGCCTGATGCACAATGACTCTGCGGTATATATCTGGTAGGAGGCAGACAGAACCACCACCCTGTAGTTGGTGGTACCAATCTTTGCGTCTTTGCGTTTGTCTGTGATTCTCAGCAAGAGTCATGCAATGGCAGCTTGGTATGCCTGTACATGTCCATGCTCTGTGCTCATCACCTACTCACAGGATCAGCTTGATGCTGCTTGCAATACTTGCTCCTTGGGCAGATGGGCAGGAGCACTGCCACCATCCAGCAGATGGGAAACAGCCAACCGATGCCAAACAGCACCCAGCCAATGGTGCAGCCACACTTTGCTCCCTGTGATGGCCCAGCAGTAACCTGCTGTGGCTGTACAACATGCATGCCAGGAGGTGGTGGGGCCACATGCACAGGGTAGCCTGGTGCGGGAATGGCTGCTGAACCCTGAGGACCCTGTCAACTCAGTTTGAGCCACAGCAGTCATTAGTGCCTGCAAAGCAGCATAGCAAACAATCGTCAGACAATGGTAACATCTCTGCATGTGAATAGCGTTGCAGTCACCAAGCTGCTACCTAATGAGAGTGCAGCAAGCGCAGGAGGTCTGAGTTCGAGTCGCACATACCTGCTCTAGGCGTGTCAAGAGTTGCTCCTAAGGCAGCTTGTCTTGCAGCTCAAGCATGCGCAAGCCTGGGAAAAAAACCTCCTCCTTATCCCAAACAGCACTGCAATGATGATGAGAGGGTCCAGAGCCATGCAGGCAACACAGCTTTGAGTACCTCTGAAGAGAGACAGATACCCGTCCTGCTGCTGCCACGGGCCCCATATCCCATCTTCATCACCGAAGTAGGGCAGAGGCATAAGAGCTATCTCGTCAGCCAGGGGTTGCCTGCTGTTGAAAGTCTGCTCTACTGCACTTCAACTTCTTTCCAGCTCCCGATGTGTGAGTTTGTTGTAGCCAGGGAAGACGATAGCAAACTACAGGGCAGTGCACGGTTGCAGGCTCAGATGAGAGCAGTGGCAGGTGCTTAGCCTGGTAAAACACTGTCCAACTGCAACATGGCGTCTGATGTGCAGACCTTCACAGTCACAAGAAGGCCATGCTCTGCCATCAGAGCAGTAGATACTCACCTTGAGAGGATCAGCTGCATTCAGGAATCTTACAGGGACCTCCGTCTGGTGTCAGGGCACACTGCTTTGTTACAGTCTCCGCGCTTCATCTGGGTGCGCAGCTTCTCTTCCCCAGCCCGTCACAGTACATTGGGCTGATGTTGTTACAAGCCTTGTACTTGGCAACTTCCTCGGAGGAAGTTAAGGAGTCCTTATTTGGCTTCTGACTTGCCTTCTTGGGCCACCCCATCTCAAGGTGGTAGCCACAGACTGTTTGAATGAAATTGTGCAAGTCAGTGGGGGGATTCTGCAACAAGAGAACATGTCAGAGGTTGGTTGCCGCTGCTGTGGCAACCACTGAACAAACACACAGTATACAGCCACACGCTACAATGATACACTGCGACCACCTCAAGCTACCGAATGCTTACTGCTTACTAACAGCCTGTTGTTGCTGCTGGCCCTGGTCATATTTGACTTGCTTCACTGCCCAGCTTGCTGTTTTCCCCTATACCACATGTCTAGAAGACCTCGGCGTGCTTCAAGCTTGATAATGCACTGTGCTTGTTGCAGTGCGGTCCACTTGGGATCCAAAAGCTACAGGTTATGTATGGTGCTAGCACTACTGCCCATCACTGAGAGGGTGATGAATGCTTGTAGCTGCATGTACTGTGTCACCTTCAGAGCACAGCGGCACATAGCACCCAGCTGCCAACCACAACCGCCATCAAAGCGACTGGAGCATCTGGATAATGCTGCCAAGCTTGTTCACATGGTGTTTGCCCAGGGTGACTGCTGCTGTAACCAGTGCTGCACTCGCCCAAAGTCAGGGGCAGGTTCTGTGATGCTGCTGCTGCCACTGTTCTGAGCATTGCCTTGCAGGGTGTCGTGAAGGTTCTTCACTAGAAGAAAAGCTGAGGTATCACGGACAATGAACTTCTGTGCGATGCTGATCTTGAGGTGCTGCAGCTTCTTCAGGTGCTAGACAACAGGTTGCAGGGCTTCCACTGAGCAGCAACCTGCTGGCAGGTCACCCAGGTCCAGCACCCTGAGGTGCTTGAGAAGATGCTTGCAACAATGCAAGACCATCCAGGATTTCGATGCTGTCATGCTTGCAGTTGATACACTCAGAGTCTGTCATGCTGTGATGATATAATCCACCGGAGCTGTCGCACATCTGGCCAAGCCGCTGCTGTTGCTGCCCAGCCCCCGACCAATGAACACCAACGAGCGTAAGCTTCTGCACTTGTGTACTCGCAAGTATACTGGGATCACTCAGAAGACTGGTTTCCAGTGACAGGTTCTGCAGCTGTGACTTCTGCCGGAAGGCTGGCACAGAGTCGTCAGCTGCAGCTGCTGTTGCTGAACAGCACAAGTGACCAGCGATGTGATTCTGACTCTCCCGCCACTGAATACCTTGAGACTTGCTGGCAAGCACTCAACAATAAGGTCCAGGTACCCATGATTGGCATCATGAGTGATGTTGAGTTCCAGGCCATCAAACTGCTGCAAGGTGTGATGCCACCCACTGCCGACACACAATGCTGCTGCTGCCGACTGCTGTCTGCTGTAATTGATAGCCGGCAGCTCTGCTTCAAGTTCAAGCTGCTGTCGTTGCCAGACGCGTGAGATAATCAACAGGTACCGCCTGAGGGCCTTGAACGATGCTGACAAGCCATTTGCTGGTGGTCCCTGCTCTGACAGTCATGGCTTCAGTCAGGCTCTGTGGAAGATCTCGAACTGAGGGTTCCTGTATTGTCCTGCTTCAAGGTGGTAACCTGCAATGAGGCAACAAGATGGTAGGCAGGCAACTATGTCAGGAGCATCAAACGGCTGCCTGTTCTCTGATTACGGGAAGACCAGCCGTTCTGCACTAGGTTGGTGATGATGATGCTCGTGATAAACGCCGGGCGGGGCTATCTGCAGATCACTCACTCGCTGCACAAGCTGCTGCTGCTGCTGCTGCTGGCATTATCTTCAGAACATGCGCGAACATTCTGAGTTCCTTCAGGCTGCTAAAAATAGCAGTCAGTGGCAGCAACAAATTGTATGGCCATACGCAAGCTGCCAGTCTGTGTCTCAACACTAAACGTCGCCAAGCCTGGCACATCATATGAAAGGCTGGTAACTGGATACACAGACTGAATTGATAATGAAACGTAACATGCAAACAAATGTCCACAAACAATGCACCGCAACTGACAGTCGGTTACGCTTGACTGCTGAGTAGAAATGCTCTGAAGGCCTTTACCTGCTGATAGAACCAGGAAACGCCAGCCAGTAAATGCCTGCAGTACAATACACACCAGTATCATACGTGTTGCCTTTCGTCTTGCGCAGGAGGCGATGATCAACAGCATAAGTACGCACTCTCATACCACAGCTGAGCAGGGAGTCCAGGCATCAGCACAGGTGTGTAAACCGACGCACCTTCTTCACGTCCTAGCTTTGCTACCTGCTGTCCCTTGAGAGTCGGCTGCGCCACAAGACCTTGTAGCCTGTTGGTCGCATGCAGCAAACAAATCAGTCACCGCCAGAGTAACAGCTATAGACCTCAGCGTGGCTGGCATGCTGTGTACCCTTTGCTGTGTGATTTAGCCACTACAGCAGTTCATCTCCACAATGCAAAGACTGTTGTATGGTATGAAGCGTGCTCGGACCGGCTTCCACGTCCTCCTGACCAAGCAGGGCACAGCAACAGAAGTGATCTTGATGGATCGCACCTTCAAGGGTCCTCTGGGCCCAAATTATAGCCATGATCAAGCGACATATGCAGTGTCACCCTTCGGAGATGCAGAACAGGCCTGAAACAAGGGTATGCAGCGGTACTGGAACCAAGGGCCCCCGACGTTCTTGGTGAAGGGCATGCGAGAGGGACGGGGGGCTTTCGCAACACCGAGCAGCCATGCCTTGGGGACCTATGAACCCAATATCTGGACACATTAGGAGACCCATGTCGAGGCTGACATTGTGCTTTGGACCGGTCAGAGCACATGCTCCGTTTCATAAACATCCATCGAGGTCCCTGAAGTTGCGAAACCCACAGTGTAAGCCCGTACGATCTTGTACTTACAGAACACAAGCATCAGTATAGGTACCCATGAGCCTGTCGATCCAGATAAGAAGGACAGGCAGGCGTTGTGTTATAATGATAGACCGTACTGCATGCCTTTTCCTGGCATTCACAGCCATTGCAGGGCCACATCATTGGCAAGATAGTTGACAGAGAGTTGTCGCATCATGTGACGTAGAAGGAACAGATGATGCCGACAGACACTGTCCCTACGGGCACAGACTAGGATATTGGTTGTTGATGGCGCTACTGCATCAACTGCCGTCAAGTCACCAGGCCAAGAGGTAGAGGGATACAGTCATCCAGCAGTAGACAGTTTGACCAACATCACATGCAGGATCTTCACTGGTGTGTTGCCGCAGGGTGAGCCCAGTGCATCTGGATTAGACGCATCGTTGGGTGTGACAGCGCCTCGCAAGAAGCCTGCGGACCGGAAGGGTGGGACACACATATCAGTAATCACTGCTGCAATACAGAGGGCACCTGCTGTACATGTCACATTCGTGCTCATGTCGCTGCAGCAAGCTATGCTGGCAACAAAGCATGGAGTGGGTGGTAACAACCTGAAACAGCACCTGCTTGCACATTGAAGACATAGTCCTCAACCTTGTCAGTCTCATCATGCCTCTGCTCAAGCTGACCCATGCCTCACCTTCCTCACCTTCCACCAAGCTGAACGCTGGGAGAACAGGTGCCTTTGCCTCTTGCTTTCTGAGACACTGCTGCAGGAGCACTGCACACACTGCTGCCAGCATCACTCCCTGCTGTGACACTGCCAGAATGACCCAGCCCAGATGCTCGTAGTCTGTCCTTGCAGGTCTGCATCAAGACAAGAGGTATACACAAATTCAAGGTGAAGCATGCTGTCGGCAATCAGCTTGTCAACTGCTCTGATTGAGTACCACCACGTCTTTCTGGAGCTGGTCAATGAAATCAGATGCAGTTGCAGAAGACCACCCTGCAGTTGATCCTGCAGTAGCTCACCATAGCTCACTGCCAGTGTTAGGTGTGCTGGTGCTGTCATTGTTCTTGGTGCCAGACCGCTGCCACGATGGTGGTATGCAGCCATCAAGTCAGCAACCTGAGCACACCTGCATGCAGTGAATAAGCTTGCTGCAATCATGCAGTACTCTGTTGATTGACACAGGCTGCCAGAATGAGCGACCACAATGTTCAGAGGGAAGTAAAAGCAACCAAACCTTGAGCTGTATCAGACAGCACTTAAAGACTGTATGCATGTAGTGGCAATGGCATGTTGAATACTAGTAGAAGCAGACAGCTACCTCAGCATTTGATATACGCAACACCCACAACCACCGGTTACCATGTCGCAAGTAACGCACCTCCTGCAGCTGAGCAGTCGACATGTGCACAAGGAACATGTTCACAAGGTTCTCTGAGTTCTTGCTGCGCAGCTCACGCAACACGTCAGCAGCAGATGCGGAAGCTTGCTGGCTGCCGCCTCTACCCATATCAGAGCTTCTGTGATCCCTGCCACTGCTCCTGGCAGCCACGCCTGCCACAGGTGCAGGTGCTGATACCCATCTAAACATGTCCCAGTGATCTGTTGCTGCACCTGCCGGCGACGAAATCATTTGCAGGAGTTCGTCTGATTCTGGTGCTGCTGTTTGTGATGTCCACATCTGCGTCTGCTGCTACACTAGACCTGCACGCTGTACTTGCTGTGCCGGGGAAGTCTCTGGTGGCAGAAGATCCCTACTAGGCGTTCTCTGTTTCCCTGCTGACCTGGCTTGTTCTTTCCTGCTACTCCTGCTACTGCCACTACAGCCTGCAATAACACACCCAGGTGTAAGGTCCACGGTGCTGTTGACAAGGCAGGAAACAAGACAATCACTGGCGCCACAGGTAGGAGAAGGTGTAGCTCAGCCAGACATAGAACAGATCAACCGTACTCCAGGATGATTCAATGATGCACAAGTAGCAGCAGAGAGTGCTGAACGCAATTGTTGGGTCCTATGAGCCGGGCACTGTGCATTGGACCAGACTCACTTTTTTCGTGTTGCTTGGATGTACAACTGCTGCTGCAATCTTTTGATGTTTGTCTTCAACTCTACACTCTCTCTGCCATTGTCACCTTCATGCTACTGCTGCTGTCTCTCTCCTACTGCTCTGCTCAGCTGCTCTGCTTAGCTGCTCTGCTGTGTCTGCTGCTGGTGCTAAGGTGACCCGCCTGGTGGGTTCAAGGATCTCAGGCACTGCACTGGAGCTGACATCACACCTAACACATAAGGCAAACTCCACAAGTCCCACCCGATTACAGGTATAGCTGCTGCCGCTTCTGTAGCTGCTGTCTGTGCGCTGGCCTGACACTGTGGGTGTTGGCATGTCTGCTCCAACAGCTGGTGCCTGTTTCCAGGCTGCAGCTGTCCTGCTTTCACTGCACCAGTTGGCATAGATGTAATCGCAAAAGCAGCATAAGCGGTTGAAGCACAAAGCTATGCACAGCATGCACAACGCCACAGTGTCCTGGAGGTGCATCGCACAACACCAGCCTGCAGGAGCCTGTATCAGTGCAGGTCAAACTCTTTTGAGGGAAAGCAGAAACGCAACGGACAAGCTACGCTCTGTGACCAGCTGACCCGTGCCACAGCTACCTTGATGTGTGAATTGCACATCAGAACACTTGCATCAACACAGGGCGCCAGTGACCGATCTGATGGGCGGCTGAACTACGCGCTGTTAGCAGCACCCCGATGCGTCCGATCCTGTGCTGTCAAAACACTGCATGCGGTGATATGTGGCTATATCCCGCGGTGCTAGCTGCTTCCATGGGCTAAGAGGGCCTTCACCTGCTGAATGAACCAGGGAACGCCAGCCAGTACAGTCCTGCAGTACAACACAGCACCATGATCACACGAGTTGCCTTGGGTCTTGCGCAGGAGGCAATGATCAACAGCATAGGTACACACTCCCATACTACAGCAGAAGACCTTGTAACCTGTTGGTCGCATGCAAGAAACGAATCAGTCACAGTAATAGACCTCAGCCTGGCTGGCACGCTGTGTATCCCTTGCTGCGTGATTTGGCCACAATATCGTTCCCTTCAGTTCGTTCTTTACATCGCAAAAAACGTTTGTATGGTATAAAGCGTACCTTGACCGGCTTCCACGTCCGCCTGACCAAGCAGGGCACAGCAGCAGTAGTGACCATGATGAATCGCACCTTCAAGGGTCCTCTGGGCCCGAAACTCAGGCATGTCAACATAACAGTTGCGATACCACCGCATGGAAATGCAGAACAAGCCTGAAACAAGTGTATGGGGCGGTACTGACACCAAGGGCCCCCGACCTTCTTAGGGCAGGGCATACAAGATGGGTGGGGGGCTTTCGCAACACCGAGCAGCCATGTCTTGGGGACCTAGTGGATCAATATTTGGATACAATAAAAGACATACGTCGCTGCTGACATTGTGCTTTGGACCGCTCAGAGCACAGGCCCCGTTTGGCAAACATCCAGTGCGGTCCCTGAAGTTGCGAAACCCACAGTGTAAGCCCGTGCGATCTTGTCGTTCAGAACACCTTTACAAAACACAACCAACAACATAGGTACCTCATGAAACTGTCGATTCAGATAAAGAGGACAGGCAAGAGTTCTGTTATACCGTACTGAATGCCTTCAAACTGGCATTCACAGCCAGTGCATGGCCACAGCACTGCGGCATCACATGACGAAGAAGGTACAGATGACGTCGACAGACAACAATAGGGCACAGATGATGGACTGCTGATAGAGCTACTGCAGGAACTCCCGCCAAGTCACCAGGCTGAGAGATAAATGAATACAGTGGTCCAGCAGTAGACAGTCTGACCAACATTACATGCAGGATCTCCACTTGTATGGATATGCTGCCGCAAAGTGAGCCCCGTGCGTCTGGATCAGATGCATCGTTGGCGGTGACAGCACCTCACAGCACCTCCCAAGACGCCTGCAGAACAGGAAAGATGGGACATACATGACAGTGATCACTGATAGAGCAACAGAGGACACTGCTGTACAAGAAATAATGTGCTCATCTTGCTGCAGCAAGCTATGCTGTCAACAAAGCATAATTCGGGTGGTAACAACCTTTACAACAAGTTGAACATAGTCTTTAGCCTTGTCAGTGTCATCATGCCGTCGCTCAAGCTGAGCCATGTCTCACCTTCCTCACCCTCCACCATGCCCAACACTGTACAACAGCTGCGTTTGCCTCTTGCATTTGAGACACTCCTGCAGGAGCAGTGTGCATCACTCCCTGCTGTGACACTGCCAACAGGACCCAGCCCAGATGCATGAACCCTGTCCTTGGAGATCTGCACATTAACAAGAGGTTCACACCGAACTCAAGGTGATGCAAGCTGTCTGCAAACAGCTGGTTGCCGACTGCATCTACTTTCTGGAAGCACTACCCCAGCATCACCCAGGGGCTGGTCAATGAGATCAGATGCAGTTGCAGAAGACCACCCTGCAGTTGATCCTGCAGTAGCTCACCATAGCTCACTGCCAGTGTTAGGTGTGCTGGTGCTGTCATTGTTCTTGGTGCCAGACC
>JARWLF010000641.1:0-17159 GCA_029853055.1 Scenedesmus sp. KT-U
GACTGCAGAAACACTTGTGTATCATCAGCAAATTGTGTGGCAGTCAAACGCACACCATGGACTGTCACCTCGATACCTTTCGCCTTCAAGTATCGTAACAGTGCTTCACTTACAAAAAGATACAACAAAGGTGACAAAGGACAGCCTTGGCGTACACCTGCAAAGAACTTACGCTTTGCAGATTTGAACCCATTCATGTAACCACACTACTAGTTGTTCATCGTCTGCTACCACCAAAGAGTCTTTGCGGGGCAACACCCAGAAGAGCCGTGATCGGCATTATGGCCCCATCTGGGAATACAAACATGCTGGCTGATCAAATCAATCATACGAGATGCAAACAAAGGCATGCATGCATGTGTTTGACCTTACATCTGATGACCTAGCGCCTCAAACCTTTGGAGGCTACACAGTACACATTAACATATACTGCAGTTCCTTCAGGCTACCATGTGTTACACTGCTGATAAGGTAGCAGGCATCAGATCATGCAGACCCAGGGTAGATGTTGCAGCAGCCACTGCTTCACTGCTATGGTGTGTTGCCCACCGCCTTCGGAGAACCCTATTCCAAGCTGCTTGAAATATATTATCTTTGAACATGGCATTAACCACAGGTTGCAGGACATTAAAGGACAGGCACTCCTCGGCGACCGGACCCAACTTGAGCACCCTGAGGTGCTTGAAGCCAGCAGCAATTGTCATGCACCGTAGACATCAGTGTCGTGGTAAGTGACATCCACAGACCACCAGCTGCTGCTGCCTTGCTGCGGGTGTACAGCGGGTGGGTTGCCAACTTGTATGATGTTGTGTTGCTGCTGTTGCTGTGGTTGTTGCTAGGAACCATGGAGGGTTGATTCAACTGTGGTGCCAGGCAACTCCAGGGCATCGCCCATTCATCGTCGCTTTCAAAGCTCAACAGTGCTGATCTACACCATACGTCATGCCGGGTGATGCTGCCCTGCAATGCAGATGCTCAACCAGCAGCCACAATCATCCAGAGTTCAGAATGCTGCTGCTGCTGCTGCTGCTGACACGGAGGGCAGCAGGTCACCATAAAGCACAAGCATCTTGTTTGTTTTTGGTTCTGCTGTTGCCTCCTCTATTCCTATCAATTGTATTGCTTCGGTATGCCTGCACATGCCAGGTACGCCTGTCACAATAAACTTCCTCAAATGCCTAAGTTGTAGCACTGCATTGCTGAGTCAGCAGTGCTGCCACCACTGTCAGCCGTCCCGAGAGGGGCTCAGTCTCAATTAAGTTAAGCCTTTTGTTGCAGGTCTCAAGGATTTCAACACCAGAGGTGGGTGTCATAGCCAACTACCGGAGGTCTGGCACTGCTGAGAGCATGAATACACTCCAACCCATCAGCAAGGTGGCATGGAGCCCCACTTGTGGAGTTTTCAGTCCTATGCTGAAGCCGCTGCCAATTGGTTTCGGTACGGAAGCCAGCTTACGAAAAAACACCTTCCAAAGTCATGATGACCAAGGCCTCGAGTTGTGAGGCCAGCTGTGCGATTGGCTGCAATGATGTTATGTGGCATTTGGATGGTGGCGCTCGCAGCAGGTGCAGCTCCTTCACTGCTAGGCGCTGTGACAGCAGGTGCATGGTCAGATCAGACAGCTCCTAAGACACCTCACCAGCAATGTGCACATGTACACTGGGCACGTGCTGCAACTGCATGGTAGCTGTCTTTCAGTGTTGCAGCTGGTCTGTGCTGCTGCTCTCGGACAGCAGCAGAGAGATGCAGGGGATGTCTGTGGAGGTAAAGTTGCGGGTGGCATGGCTGACCTGGCGCAGGTGGGCATGGTTTTGGGGGCTCAAGCCACACAGGATGGTCTGAGAGTACAGTAAGAACAGATAAAGTGTCAGATGTCAACATTACAAGCCATGAGACTGACGTTGATCACTACTAGTATCACCAACTTGCTGCAACTTGTGTATTGCTGAGTGAGTCAGCAGCAGCAGCCCCATCAAGCGCATGAGCATGACCGGAACAGCCTAGCATATGCATGCATGTCCAGCACTACTAACAGCCGCTGCTGTCTGTAGCTGGCACATGGGGGCTCTGTGCATCTCAAAGGTAGCAGAGGTGATCACTTATGTGCCACAGTGTTGTTGTCAGTGGTACATATGCTCACGATGCATCGTCAATGGTGTCAGCTGCTCTGAACTGCGAAGCTACCAAGCTGCAGTTAGTTCCTGCTCAGATGACCTTGTCGTCAGGACTGCTCAAACGACAAGGTCATTTGAGCACACGCTTGTGCATCAATAGGTTCGGCGCCTCACCTGTAGCGGTGCAGCAGGGAGTTCTTTAAAAAAAGGCTTCTGAAGCTGGCAGCAGATGTGGATTTCGCCCGTTTCTTACTATGGCTAAGGCCCTGGGTCAGCTGGTCCGATGGCATCTATATCTATCTTGTGCTTTTTCACAATAGCTGATAAGCAGTGCGCACGAAATAGCAGTCACACCACGGGTGGTAAGGCTGAAGTGAAAAATGGGTGTGTAGTGCCGTGAGCGGTGACAAAATGTGCTTTCAAAACAAGTACCAGATACGTAGCTGAGCTTTGATGAAGCTCCTGCATGGACGTCACAGGGCATAGCGTGCGCTAGGGTCCAAGACTGGCCTGTGAGTTGCAAAATAAACCGCTGGCCTGTCGACCCCCCAAGTTGGGTAACTACGCCCGCCGATGTGAGTTGGCCTTCCAAAACACCAAGCTGTTGCCAAGAGACATGTGGTGTTCTTCACACATATCGCCCCCCAGGGGCGCATGTGCATACAACACATCACCCATGCACCTGGACTTCAAAGGCAATTGAGCGGCAGTTACGACACAGCTCTTTCATTGCTGATGATTCCTATGTAGGATGACGATACTGGCGATCAGGACCGATGCACTTGTCACCAACACACAGCCAACATGAGTATGCGATGCCCAGGCTCTACTAGTGATTTTGCATATGGACATAGCAAAATTTATACAAGAAGCTTCTTTTATGGTGCATTGTGCCACGTTGCATTACTGGCACAGCAGTAGACAGCAGTAGTAGTACAGCGCAGCACAGCTGTAGACAGCAGTAGACAACCTTACAGCAGTAGACAACCTTGACAGCAGCAGGCATACTATAATCGGCCATTCTGCTACGTAGCATACTGCTTTGGACCTGCAACAGGGTCTAGCAGCTTCACATGCACTGCTTGCTCATCGGACTTCACGCCAAGGTAGTTTGGGCAGTAGCCGCACCGCTAGTCGCGGTCTGGGTGCAGTTGGCTTCGCTACTGCTGAGCCTGTTGGGTTAGTAGCTCTTGCAACAACTCGATGGAAACAACCAAGAGGCACCCAGGTCATATCAACCGCCAATGGAGCAGAGCGACATGTCACAGAGATACTGTTTATCAGATTCAGATGCCACTTTCGCAACAGCAACCACTCTGGCAATGTTCAAGCCATGCATTGGTGGTGCGTGTGATACGTGGGTCCAATAAGCAGCATGAGATTTGCTTAGAGTCAGGAATGCTAGCATATGTTGTTGCTTGTGATGATAGCTTTGTTTTGCTGTCAGCACCATGTAGGCATCAGTCAGCACTGCTCAACGGTTGAGTGTTTGTCTGCTGCATTGTAGAGCTGCTCCTAGTTGTGTCATGTGCTTTCCTTTGTCTCCAACAAGCTACCACAGTGGGAGCTGGTTTGCTGCTGGTCTGTCTGGCAACTATTATTGTGGGTGCTTAATGAGTGATGGTGTGTTGTTCAGATACATGAGAAAATCCTGGAAAAACAAATGCAACATGATGAACATGATCATTGTTGTGGGTTCAGGTACACCAAGAGGCAGTCAGCGCACGCAGTGCAGCAACTTGCAGACTACCTAACTTGCTGTATAATTTGTTGATTGAAGCAAGAGACGGGGCTCAGCTCAGCTTGTACAGTACTTGACATGGACAGCTGACGAAGCAATGAGTTGATGATGTCGAGATTGTTACACGGGAGTGAGCAGCTGGCTGGACTGCAAAGAATGCATGCACATGGCTGACACAATCGTACTGTTGAACACACTTGGGGCCGGAAACTTGCAGACTGCCTAACTTGTTGGATATTCGGTCAGATGGTGCAGGAATAAATGCATTATGAAGCATGTGCCAAGTACATTCATGTGCGATTGTACGCACCTGACCAGCTGATAATGAGTTGACCAGCAAGCTGCCAGATGCATACCAAAAGTCACGGGGGATCCCCCGTGCCAAGTCGGAACTTGGCTGCACTGCAGGGCATGCTTTTACCATGCCATCGAGCGGCTGCATACTTCTATAGTAGTAGCTAAATCCAGCGTCGATTGCAACACTGTCATGATTGAAGCAGTTGAGCAACATGGCGACATCTTTTGGCCCATGTAGCAGGCTCCTGCCATGACAATGTGAAATTGGTAGCTCTTTTGGCTTTTGTCATGTGCAGTATAGCCACTACGAGCATGCCGATAACATGCCGCCTGCAACCAGTGCTGCAGTTGAGTTAGTTGTTATGCAGCAAGAATACACTTCTTTCTTCATTGCCCAATTTGTTGCAGTGTCAGTATTGGACTTGGTCTGTGTTCAACAGCCGCTCAATGCCCTAGAGAAGCTCCAGATCTGCAGCTTACTAGCTGCTCTTGTAGTCCGGTCGGCCAGTGTCACGTTGCGATTGTTACATCATGCAACCCATCGGAGTACACTTAGTGAACCTTAGGCTGGAATGACAGGAACCGAGTCAGGCGGCAGTATTGGAACCCCAGCGGTGAATTCATCACCAGGTTGTACTGGCTCATGTTAACAGAAATCTGGCTGCTGTGATAACGAGTGCTTGCACCTAATCAGCATTCTGTTCATAATGAACCAGCTACCATACCGCAGCAGGTCCCGATTCAGGACTCAAAAAACTGTTCAATGCATAAGACACTAGCTGTAGCTGGGTTACACTGATGCTGATTCATTTAGTAGACTACTGTTGTCATTTAGTGGCTTCATGCTCCCAGCCTGGCATTGGTTTACGGCCACGTGCAGTGAGATCATGCAGAATACTTTGATCACATGTTCCAGGGACATACCATCCACTGCTCAGCAACGCAATGTCATGATCACATGATCACATGATCATCATGATCCATCACCACTGTTGCTATGCAGTCACATCTGATAGTCTGCAAGTGTATGCATGATGATGTTCACTGTGTATAAGGCTTCATAGCCAGAGCAATGCAAAAAAGTTCCTTGTCAACTGGAGCGACTCTTGCTTCATAGTGTGCAAGTGCATGCACGATGAACTTCATCGTGTATAAGCATCGTCTCAACAGTAGGTAGAAGTTCCTACTGAACTGGCAATGTTACACTTGCAGTCCCAGGCAAACATCATATGCTCATAGTGAACTTCATACCTCACTTCCAAAGGGAAGATGAGAGAGTATCAAATAATCCTTGGACTTCCAGAAGCTTCCAAAGGAAGCTGTAGGCAGCCAGGTTTTAGGTTTCTGTCATTGTTATGTTGATGTTTCAGGGTTCTAGGTGCCCGTTTCTATTCCACAACTCGAACAGAAAGGGTATGAAAGGGCCTACTCAGTCTTTTCTCGACACTCCAAGTCTACTATCCTGAGTCACTTCTAGTCACATGATTTCTCAACACCCAGGTCAACACCAAAGGGCTCCTGAGACATCAGTTGGTCTTTGTTGATGACTATTCCCTTGATAACACGCCCTTGATGTAACATTCTCCGGTCTCTCTGTCCGACCGGGACCTATTAAGAGCGGGGGCACACCCTCAGTCACCCCTTGTCTCTCCGTCTTCTTATCTCTCCCCCCCTCTGCTCTCCTGCTGCTGCTGTTGCTCTGTTCTGCATGCCTGCCTGCTGCCCCTGTCGTATACCTGCACCCCGGTAGTTCCTCAACGCAAGGCAGTCCTCCGGCACGAGCAGCTTTCCCGGCCCGTCTACTGTACGCCAGCCAATCGCTGACCGTACCTAGCCAGTTTGTACCCGTTGCATACACGTACTCTCTGTATCCAAACTTGTTATCAACCTACACCGTGACGTCCGTTGGCAGCTCTGCGTAGAAGGCGTTCTCACGTGTCTTCCACCGTGTCTCGGTTCGCGCAGTCCGCTGTCCCGTCCGTCCCACTTGTCCGTGACCCGTGCGGCGTGCATTGGTGCCGTGTTGAGATCGCCTTTCTCGGTCAAGTGTGTAAGCACGCGTCCTACCGGCGGCCCCCGCTAACCCGCTACAAAGGCTAAAACTTAGCAGATTGTCTGCAACAAACACACCGGGTTATGGCTTATAGCACACCAACATCGAGCTGAGCAACTGCACATGATGCTATTCGTGTTACAGACAGTAATCCTCCCAGCAGGAAGCACAAGTCGTAAACAATGTGATCACATGTGATGTTGATGTAGCACCAGGTTGGCTGGTTGGCACAATGCTCACAAAGCGCCACCACCTTTACAAAGAGCCCCCATATCCTGGACCACGCTACATTGTGACCGGATTACTCGTTGGCCATCATTTGCCAACGACATGGTTGCACAGGACTCAATCATGTGACGGCCATGCCATGATAGCATGCCCGGAACTGTATATTGCTATTGATACTACACACCCTTCAACACCCAGATGCCATGACGGCTGATGGGTCTCATCCAAGACAATAACTATCAACATCCCCGTTAACCATAATCACCCATATATAACAGCTTGGACCCATGTTCCAGTTTTAAAGCTGACGGAGTATCACGCCCAAGCTACAACAGGCCCAAACTAGCCGCTATGTCGGATCATATGTCACCCCCCAAGCTACTGGCACACAGCACCAGTGGCACACACCAAGTGTAACAAATATTGCACTTGCTCCACTCATATCATGAAGAAGTAATGGTCACAAACCCAGTATGATAGCAGGTGTCAGAGAATGGAGGCCCAGGGTAGATGTTGCAGCAGCCACTGCTTCACTGCTATGGTGTGTTGCCCACCGCTCCGGGAGAAACCCATGTCAAGATGCTTCAAAGATCTTACGTGCTGCACCAAAGGCTGCAAGACATCACAGGACAAGCAATCCCAAGGAACCTGACTCAACTCGAGCACTCTGAGGTGCTTGAAGCCGACAGCAATGTTGTGCACTGTCAACGTCCAGTCCATAGGCTCCCTGTCATCAAACTTGCTGCCTGAGATCTGAGACGTGTGATACTCATACTGCAGCTCCACTACATTGGGCCAAGCTGCTGCTGCTGCTGACCAGCCCCCTGCCCACTGCACATTTTTCAATGCCAGCTTCTGAAGCTGGTCACTCGCACACACACTTGGACTGCTCAGCAAACATGACTCCAGCGCCAACTCCTGCAGTTCAGGTAGCTGCTTGGGTACCGCTGCAGCACGATCATGCATGCCGATGGAGGCAGCTGGTGCAGCAGCAGCAGTGAACAGAGATGAGATCTTCAACTTCTTGCCGCTTAACACTTTCAAACCTGGGGGTAGACACTCCACCAGAAGATCCATGCACCCACCAGCTGCATCATGATTGAGGTGTAAGCACTGCAGGTTGTTAAACCTGTGCAATGCATTATGCCAACCGTTGCCAAGACACACTGCGGCAGCTGCAAGCACCTCTGTGCTAGGTTTATTGGCATAAAACCCCACACCTGACAGATGTTGCTGCTGTGATTGCTGCGGCTTGAGCCATCTGTTGGCTAGCAGAGATGGTGTCAGTACTACTGAGCTGTCACTGTCCTCAATGGTGCCGCTGTCCTCACTGCTTCTACTGTTGTCCTCACTGCTACTGCTGCTGCTGTACTTAGTGCTAATGTTGTCCTCCCTGCTGCTGGTATCCTCACTGCTGCTGCCGTCTTCAACGTTGTCGCTGTCACTGATGTTGTTGTCGTCCACACTGCATCCATTGTCAACTGCAGGAGCCACGGCTTCTGGGAGCACATGAGCTGAGATTTCTGACATGTCGCCGATTGTGCCATGGTGAGACGACAAGCCATACCGCACCAGATTGCTGATGATTGGGTCTATGACAGATGCTGGAGCTATCTGGAGGTCCTTCACGCGTTGAACAAGGGTGGACAATGAAGGCCGCTGTATCACGCTGGAGGCTAATTGCTCATCCCAGACAAGTGCTGCTGATGAATCTGTGGTTGCTAACACTGATGGCATCCCGGTGTAGAACTCAAAATGCAGGGCAAGCTTCCGCAGCCTGGGACTACTGCCCGAAACAGTCAGGGGTGAGAGCATGTCAAGTGGAACATACACGCCGTCACCAACAGTGCACTCCAAGGTGAGCAGGCCCTGCACGGTTGCTGCTGCTGCAACAGCTGCTGAAAGCGTTGTCCCTGCCTTTGGCGCTGCTTTGAGGCGGGCCTTCCTGTACTCCAGGTCGGCCTCTTCCCTGTGTTTCCCAGGGTCGCGGTCAACGGTTTTGTCAAACTCCAACTGCAATCAGCTAGTCAGCAAGACAGTAGTCAGCAACACAGTAGTCAGCCTTATACACCACGAGCTACAGGAGCCTTCAAGCGGCGATACAGGGTGACTGCAGGTAACACTGACTTGGCACAGGCTGGCTATCCTGCAGATCTTGGCATCGAGACGCTAACGATAAGCCCCACTATGATTGTCAAAAACACAAACACCCTGCTGATCACACAAGCCTATCATACCTGTAGGTGTTGCAGGCACTCAAAGTCACCCAGTACTCCGGCAAATTGGTCCACGTCATACGCCTCGACAAATGACAGATGGCAGCTGACGATGTGGTGCATCAAGTTGGAAGGTGGACAGGAGCTGTAGAGAGCGATGTCGTGGTGTAAGGAGTAGGTCCACATCTGCCACAGATCTATGCTGCTTGTGTCAGGTTCAAGCTCTAGCATTGACCTTTTCAGATCACAAAAAGCATAAAGGTGAGCAACATCCACGGACCACCAGATGTTGCTATTGTGCTGTGCTTGTGCAGCATATGAGCTGCTGACTGCTGTGGTGCTGTTGCCAATGCTGGTGAGTGATAGACTCCGAGGTGCCACTCTTCCCCAAGACATTGTCCAACTGCTGCCCCATGCACCTGGCTGTTCTGTGGTGATCTGCACCGTGCGCAGTACAGAGTGATGCTGCAGCAGCCAGCGACCAAATTCAGCCAGAGTTGAGAAAGCTGCTGCTGCTGCTGACACAGAGGGCAGCAGGTCACCATCAAGCACTCCATGCACATGTGCACCTGAGTTTCCTGTTGCCTCCTCTATTCCTATCGATCGTATTTCCTCCTCATACCTCCACATGTCAGGTACGCCTCTCACACTAAACTTCTCCAACTTGCTGAGTTGTAGCACTGCATTACTGACTGCTGCCACCAATGTGAACTGTGCCAACCACTCCTGAGAGAAGCTCTTATATCGGCCAGTTGCTGCAGGCATTGAGGAGAACACCACCAAAGGTGGTAGTGTCATAGTCAACTGTCGCAATGCTGGGAATGCTGAGGGCAGCTGCTTGATTGCGTTGAAACACTGCAATCCATCGGTCATGGCCCCCAGCAGTGTGGCATTGAGCACCAGCTTGTGAAGCTGCCAGCCTATTGCTTCAGCTGCTGCCAACTGGTCTCGGTAGGGAACCCAGCTCCCAACAGAGACACCCTCAATAACTAAGGTCTCGAGCTGTGAGGCCAGCTGTGCGATTGGCTGCAATGATGTTATCACGCAGTTGGCTGGTGGTAACCTTGCCGGCAGCAGACGCAGCTCCTTCACTGCTGGACGCTGCGACAGCAGCTGCATGGCTGAATTGAACATGTCTGGTTGGACCTTACCAGCAATGTGCACATGTACGCTGGGCACATGCTGCATCTGCATGGTAGCTGTCTCCCACTGCTGTAGCTGATCTGTGCTGCTGCTCTCAGATAGAAGCAGAGAGATGCAAGGAACAAAGGGGGTTGTGTGGCAGCGGGTGGCATGGCTGACCTGGCGCAGATGGGCATGGTCTTGTGGCTCCAAGCTATGCAGGATAGCCTGTGCAGCACAGTAAGAACACATGAGATGCCGATATTCAACTCTCCATGGCTTTAAGTCCGCAATGATGACATGAAACTCACGGAATCACACAACAATATCAAGAAGCTTGCTAGGTAAAGGTAAAGTCAAGCCGCTTAACTCATGGGGCACATGAGCATGACCAGGACAGGCTGGCATGCATGTGCCAGAAGACAGCACTTACTATTCGTAGCTGTCACATGCAGTTACTAGGCTTTCAAAGTCAACAAAGGTAATCACTCCCACAGTGCTGCTGTCGGTGGCCCAAACTTGCATGATGCAACATGAGTTGTGTCAAATGCTCTTAGCTGCTGAGCTGCTGAGCTGCTGAGCTGGAATCATTTTCTCTTGGACAGGAGGGCTACGGTAAGTACATGCCTGTGCATCAACAGAGAACCTGGCTCACCTGTAGCGGATCAGACGGAATTAATTCAAACAGAGACTTGTCGATACTCGCAGCAGATGCGGTCCTCGCCCGCTTCCTACTGGGACCCTTGATCATCTGGACAATACCTCTATCTTGTACTGCAAAGAGAAATTGATACGCGGTGCGCACTACGTCGCAGCCACAACACGCTCGGGGGAAAGGCTGAACTGAAAAGTGGAATTGCTGTGCCGTTAGCGGTGACACCGCATGCTCCCAATACAACCTATTAAGCCATTATCAGCCTCATATGAAGCTCATCCCTATACGTAACAGGGTATAGTGTGCGCCAGGGTCCAAGGTTGGTCTTTGCGCTTGTCCTGCAGATGCATGTACCATGCCTAGTATAGCTTCCTAGTTGATGCTGATGTACCTGTTCTGGTTCACAATATAGCTGTGGTCACCGCCCCTGATGTGTAGCCTACAAAAGCGGCTTTTCCTGCACTCCCTTTCACATGCTCATGCCCTCCTGTCTTTCTCACACAAGGGCCGAAAGCCGGAGCGGGTTTGCTTTCTACCTTCACGAGGAGTTTGCAGTAACTGTGACACTGACAGGAATAACCAATCATATGCCAAGTATCTCGTGTGTCCCTGCGGCCGATGCAGATGGTTTGCCTGCTGACAGCTGATCCAGTACTGTATACACTAGTGTATGGCCATGGACTGACTGCTTCTGCGTACTACCGCTCATCGTCAAGTTGACGAACCAACATGTCTTAATGATACATACCATCATGCCAAGCGCTACAGCTCATGCTGATTGCTGCCAGATGTCAGGACAACACGTTGACCACCCTGGTAGTTCGGTGTTTACCACAACACATGGTAGAAATAGCCGCTATTACAATGTCAGTCCCAACCGTTGCCACCGGGTGCTACTTGTGCACTGAACAAGCTTGCATGAGCAGTTCTGCTGTCGCACGCAGCAACAGCAGCAAAACAGCACGTATATTCAGGATTATGGTCAATGCTATGTATGACCTCATGCATGGCTACACAACGATGGCGTTGCTGTACTTGACAGGATGTTGCTTCACCAGCAACAATCTGCCAAGTAGACCTGAAATCTGTCTGGTTGATGGCATTATGTGGCCAATAGTAGCTGGTGGTGGTCTGGGGCTGCACATCATGGCATGCTACTAGTCAGCACGCTGTCAGTAACAGCACAACATCACCCCCCTGAGGGTGATCACCACGCTGCTGATCCACGCAACTGTAGCTGCTCAGGAGGCTGCTCTGCTCCGATGAACGGTAACCCATGGCTGCCTCACAGCCTGCTGGCAGATGTGCCCACAGCTAGTCATGCTGTTGCAGCCTCGTAGCGCTTTGCCACGTTGTCCCAGTCAATCAACTTCTCAACAAATGTGGTCATGTAATCAGGCCTGCAAGCACATGACACACCAACAGGTACTGAGCGACATTCCCCGCTTACCAGTGAACAATCTAGCTGTTTTGAGCGGCTCTGTTTACTACCACAGTACCTCATGGCTTAAGGTGGGAGTGACAGTGCAATTGTAAGATAGCATCTCATCTCAGCAACACACATGGAGTTTGATCACAGCAGGATACATCCTGGTTGAGCAATTCTCATGCCCAACTCATGGACCGGCTTATCACCACCACCCTCACCTCCTGTTCTGTACATCCAGGTAGTAAGCGTGCTCCCAGACGTCCATGGTGAGTATTGGTGTCTTGCCCTCCTCCACCAGGGGGGTCACAGCATTGGGGGTCTTGTCAATGGACAGCCGACCAGACTTGTCAGTCACCAGCCACGCCCAACCAGAACCAAACTGAGTGGCACCTGCAGCAGTAAGCAAAGTGAAACAGGAGCAAGGAAACCTCTTGTTATGTTCTTGCAGCCATGGAGCGCACTGGATGCTACAGAGTTGAGTTTCAAGAGTGTACCTGGCAACACATCATACTCTGCTGACACTTGGCAAAGGCAGGAGCCATAACAACATACAGAGGCTGATATGCCCTGCTGCTGGTATGACATATGCAGCACAAGCCTGAACAACTCTACAAAGCATGGTGCAGTATCCATCCAACAACCCCCACCTGCATTTTTGAACTGAGTCTTGAACTCGTCCAGGCTGCCAAACGCGCTGTTGATGGCGTCAGCCAGCTTGCCAGTTGGTGCTCCGCCACCATTGGGCTTCATGCTCTCCCAGAAGAAGGTGTGGTTCCATACCTGTGAGTGGCAGAGACAACACCACCAGTCTGTCACGTATCATACTTGTGCTGTTGTTCAACTACGCCTGTCCCTGAAGACCTGGCTGGCTGGTCTCTGCAGCTGCTTGTAATGAGATGCTCTGTGGCTGGTGGCTGAACACCTAGAATGCATATCATGGTTCTACTTGGTGTGCAGCTGCTATGTTGTCAGACCACTGCGGCAGCCGGGCCCAGGGGGTAAGACCCCGCTGTACTGCATCTACAATGACTTACAAAGTTTGTAACATCTCTCAGATACACGATGCCAGATGTTGTCTATGCATTGCAAGTTACAACACTCTGCATGTATACAATGCTTGGCTGTTATATAGTCCACACCTGAGCAGCGTTGTTGAAGACAGGGGTAGGGCTGCCGTTGTTCCAGCTCTCCTTGATGACCTCGACCAGCGTTTTGCTTTCCAAATTGCTTCCTGCAATCTGCTTGTTCATGTTGTCCAAGTATGTCTGGTGGTGCTTGCCTGGGGGTCATCAGCAAACAGCAGGAGACAAGCCTTTGAGGTACACTGCTGGTTGGCTAGCGCTTGACGTCACCTGACTCGTGCGCAAATGAGGCCGGGCTCTACACTGGATTCAAGATGATGCATTTCCTGGTGTCGTGAGGCTGCACACGTTGGAGGACTGGTGATCAATGCCTCAACAGCTATCAGTGCGCACCATAGTGGAACTCGAGTGTCTTCTGAGACATGTGAGGCTCCAATGCATTCATAGCATAGGGCAGGGGAGGCAATTGGAATGGCATCGTGATCGAAGAACTGGAGTGAGGATGAACGTCTGGTTCGCGGACGTATGGAGTTTAGAGGGATATGAACACCACAGCTGATCAGGTACAAAGTGAGCTGGAGTATTCGCTGTTCAGTGATGAGCCACGTGCGTCGAAAACCGGGTGTTGCTGGTGACTTTGTGAGCGGGTTTCTGAGTTTTTTCCGTGACATGTTACGAGCTGCCAGCAACCCAAATTTATACAGCATTGATTGTGTAGATATGTTCGTTATGCCATCTGATTACAGCTCCTGTGCACACGAGGTTGTGGCAGCATCACTCAACGGTGCTGCTGCTGGCAGAAGGCACTGCCTGCTAGGCATGGATGTACAGGCAAAGGTCTTTGAAGGTAGTGAGGCACATTGAAGCGGGAAATATTGCTATGTAGATGAGAATAGACATAATACTCCGCTATCAATGGTTCGATGTGGGCAGATCCATTGGCTTGGGCTGTACTGCAGCCAGTGGTGGTAGAGTCTTCTGTTATTCGAGTGGGTCTGGCACCATTTGGCTGCCTCGGGGCAGCATAGGCACTTTTTGGCTGTCACGAAACCATGTGTTACCGGCTGTGGTTACGACTTTGCCACACACATCTTCTAGAGCCCGTCTGGCAGACACAGTGTGGTGCTTCTTTACAGGTAACTGGTCAGCTTGGATGACAAAGGGTGCAGAGCGTGCGACATGTCCCAGCTTCTTCTTCGGGTGGCGGCCCCTTAGGAGCAGCAGTTGTTGTTCTACATCATGCTTTGTTGCATACACTTGCTGCATGAGCAGGTTGCCACGAGTCTTGTGTGGCTCGACCACCATTTGCAGCTAGACCAGAGGTCTTGTCGTGGTTAGCCAAAGCATGAACTGTGCTGCCACTGGTGCAGAGCAGAGACAAGCATCAGGCGTGTCTGAGACCGAGTCTGGGGGCAAGGAAGGGTTGCAGTCTTCAGTCATTGTGAAGCAAGTTATGCAAGGGGTTACAAGCAATACCGTCTGGGGCTGTGCAACTAGTAATCACAAATGTTGGACAACATATTCTCGGACTCCATACAAGGTGGCCTGATGCAAGCATTCCTGACTCGTTTCAGCCATGTCTGTTACCAAGCTGTAGCAAAACACAAACCATCTCCAGAGAGGTTGACACTGAGGGTATTGCTCAGGCAAGATTCAATGCATGAGACAATGCTATGAGCAGATCTCTGTCTACAACCTGATTTGTGCAGCGCTGATATTGCTGCTCAAATATCTATGAAGGTTTCTGTTGGGACCATAAATTTCCTTACACCCCCTTGCTGCTGTGTCTGCTTGAGCGAAGCTTCTGCAGAGCTTTGTGCCATCTCCCCACATGTCTCACTTCAGCTGGTGTGGCAAACACCTCATCCACCATGCCTATTGCAGTCTCCTGTTTGCTGCTGGCGCTGTCAACACGTGATCAGCTGCCCTTTCACGCCTACTGCTGCAACCCAGCCAGGTAAACTTCTTCAAGACCTTACCAGCAGGTTTAAGGCCTGTGCTTGAAGCTGGAAGGGGGGTCTTCTTGGAAGGTTCTGTGCCAGGGTAGTCGCTGCTGGTGCTGTCAACACAGCTTGGTGATACTGCAGCAGTCCCCCCATATCCAGCCACAGCTGCATATGCTGGTACATCTGGCACCAGGTCTGTAACCTGATTCACCTCTGCTGATTCCTTTATACCAGCCACTTGCTGCTGCGTTTGCAGGTAATCCACAATGTTGACACCCTGTGGTCGTGTTTTGATATCAGGCACTGTTGAGCTGGATACCAGGGAAACTGCTTCAAACGGATTGGCGGCTGGTGCAGTGGATTCAACAAGTGGATCAAGTGCAGCTGCTGCAGCTGCTGTGTCCAGTGTGTACGACACTTCTGCAGCATGTGATGCCAAATTCCCTGAATCTGGGACAGTGACAGCTGCAGCAGAACAGCTGTCAGCTGCTGCTGTTGCTGTCTCAACTGTCCTGCTGAACTCAACATCCTGTGCTTTCTTCTCAAGTTCCTCCACCTTGGCCATGGTGGGCTCAAACCTCGCCAATGAATCCTTCACATCATCCTGCATGCACAAGAGAACCAATTGCTAGCTCAGCAGGCGCCACAGCCATCCTGCATTAGACCCAGAAACCACAACTGGGATGTGTGGTTCAGATGACGAGGATACCCAGCACGTCATGTCCACTGGTTGTGATCTTGATGATGCAGTGCGTCACGATGACGAGGTGGTCCAGAGTGACCCAGAACCCATACACAGTCACTGGATCGTCACCACCTCATCGTAACTCATTACTGTTGTCAGGTGTGGCACCAAGTCGCCTGCTGCTTATCGTGCTATACAACTGGACCTATGGCCATGGCAACAACACACATACGTCAGTCTGAGCCTCTTACCTGCAGGGCGGTCACATGCTCCTTGATGTTCTCAACATCAGCAGTCAGGTTGCATATGCTGCCCTGTAGCAGCTGCTGCTCCTCCTGCATGCCCTCCAGTGCTGCTGCCACACGGGCCTCACTGTCAAGCTGACTGCGCCTGGCTGCTTCCTCCGCCAAAGCAGCTTCCCTGAAGTGACACGAGCAAATGACTCTGGATGAGAGCGATATATGCAGGACAGCAAGCAGCTGCCTGCAGCTGCCTGGCAGATAACAAGCAACAGGAGTATGCAGCTTGTCGTGGCAGACAACACCTTGCAGTAGAGCTTTTGCAGACCAAGCAGGAGCTCCTATGAGGTCCACTTTTGTCACCTGATCTCCATCAACTTCTCTTCTCTGGCCTTGAGCTCCTTCTGCTGCTCAGCAAGACGCCTCACTGCTTCTCGTTCACTAGCACACATGCGAGCGCGCTCAGCCTCCCAAGCAGACCTGCAGTGGAAGGGGTGCAGAAGCTGTCTGTTGGGAGGGTTGTGTCACGCAGGCATCTGCAGGCAAAGCTTGAAAACCTTTGCTATTCCTGAGTCACCTTTGCTATTCCTGAGTCACCCGTTTCGGTAGGAGTGGAACACAGGTATGGTCACAACATGGTCATCAACAGCGAGCACCAACCGTAGGAGAGCACCAGGAGTGCAAGGTATACTTCAAACAGTCTGTTAGCCTAGATATGAATCCATTCAGCTGCTGCTGCTCTGTGGGGCAGGTTGCCTGTTGGCCAGGTACATACCTCATGGCTTCACTCTCTGCCTTGAAGGCAGCTGCTGTGTTGCTCCATTCCAGCTGCATCTGCTCCACTGATTCTGACAAGGCAGACATCTGGGTCTGCAGCCTCACCATGTTGGTAGCCATGCTAAACACATCTGCAGCTGCCTTCTGGGCACTCAGAGGACCAGATGACAACACACAAGCTGCTGACCTACCGCCACCCATACAACCAAGCACAAGCACGATGTAAGTGGCCGGAGCAGACTGATCAGAAGGGCAGGTGTAGACTTTGTCACATGCAGATTGTGCTCGACCTGACTTGAAGCAACAGACAGAAAGCTGAAGCAACAACAAGGTGGTAGGTATGAACAGCCGGGACCTTATGTACCCCAAAGCAAATGCAACTACGTCCAACTGCAGATTATGCAGTGAAGATCTTTGAACATATCAATGACATACCTGCCACCACAGGCGTCTTTTCCTCCTGTAAGCAAGTTGAAAGCCGTCTGCAATGCTGAAATTTGCTGCACTAACTCACACATCTGTGTTCGCTGGCTGACAACACCCTCAAGCTTTGGAACAATGGCCTGCAGTACAG
>JARWLF010000642.1:0-18271 GCA_029853055.1 Scenedesmus sp. KT-U
GATGCTACCACCAGAGAACAAAACATAAATAGGCACCGACAATCCACATACATTTCCTCCTGCTGTCCTTGAGGCAACAGGAATCTGAGTTGAGGAACTCTGTATTGTTGATGTACAGAAAGAGACAAGAATGTAGTGGTACAGAACAGTAGCTACACCGGTCACACGCGTTATCAGAACAAGGAACATATCAGCCTGGCTGCTGGGTTCAACCCAGAGTAGTGCTCTTGCAGTGATAAACACCATGATAAGGTTTTCATTGGGGAATGCAAGGACATCCTTTATCAGGGCCATTATACTCTTGATGATGAAACAAGCGTACATGTGCATATATCCCACATAAGACCAAGGATGATCAACTCCGAGCCCGCATGCTGCAAACTCTGTTGCTCTCACACCATGCAAGAGACAAGTCACACACCTGCCTATTGACGTCCTGTTCAGCATATACTATGTGACCACTGCTGCACACTAGCAGAACTGCACCACATAGGTGTACTACATAGGTGTATGCACCAAGTGCAGCAAGCAAAGAAACTCAACCCTGCCTACGCAAGTGTTGGATTTCTTCATGAAAGTGTCCCAAACATCTGCATGCAATAACATGCTGGCAGAAGCCTGATATCAAGAGGTGTTGGTTGCATGGAGGGTCAGTGAAACAAAACGTGGCAAAGTGGCGACAAACAGAGTGTGCAGGGCGCACACAGAGCAGCAGACACTGCTTCACACAGAGACGAGTCTTGTGCAGGCAAACACCAAATATGTTACACAAAGACACAAAGAACACGAGAACCAAGACAGGCTCTGGGAAGCAGGGACACATCAGCTGCACTAAGCTTGCTAGACAAGCAGCTGATTTTCACCATTGTGCGCACCATTTTGCTCATGTGCAATTGGTCTAAACACCGTAGGATGCAACGTGCCCAACACTCTGTGATGCTATTCACAAGCTTCGGCCTGTGGGCATTGGCCACCATATCCCCTAACAGGGTGGCAACAAGTCTGGACTATCTAAAGGCACAACCTGCTGCACAGACGCGCACGCAGAGTCCAACAACCAAACAAATGCTGCCAGTCACAGAGCCACCTGGACCTGTGATGTAACGCTCATTACACTACCTCAGCCGACTGACTGTCCCTGTCACAGACAGATTCAGCAATAGCTGAATGCTGCACAACTGTCTATACTACGAACAGGAACTCCAGCCACCATGAATGAAACAGACGCAGCCAATTGGCTGGTCGAAACAAACAGACTACTGAACCCTTCCAGTGCATGCTACCGCTTGATGCCAATCCCCTTGAGTAGTTGCTGCTTCTTGATGTTCTTGGCCTGCTGCACGCCCACCGGCAGGTTTGCAGCCCCACTTGTTCTCTTCATCTGCTGTCTACCAGCCACAGCATCACCCAACCTTGCTCCCCTGCCTGCTGCACCGCCTGTTGCCCCAACAGTACCACCCTGCATCCCTCCAGCCACCATACCCCTGGAACCGCCTATGCTGCCAGCACTGCGGTTGTCAATACTGCCACCAGCAACAGAAGGATCATGCTCTCCAACAACTTCTGTTGTGGCATCATGCTGACCAGCCACATCACCAGCAGCTATGCCACTTGCTCTCAGCAGTTGCTGGCCAGCGCGGCAGTGTTCAAGCAAGCCAGCTGGCATCTCCTCGGGTGCGAACTGAGTCACTAACAGGGGACCACGTACAGCTTGCAATTGCAGGTCTACCACCTCACTACCTGCAATCACCTGCTGCTGTGTAGAAGCAGCAGCAGCCCTAGCAGCTCGCTCCTGCTCGTCCCGCAGTCTTGCCTCTGTGACAGCCTCATGCAGCTGCTGCACGACATACTCTGGATCCTGAACACCCAGAGGTATATCACAAAGCTTCTCTAATGTTTGCTCATGCAGCAGCTCAACAAGCACTGGCAGCTCAGCCAGCTCCCAGGCACTGAGTTTTGGCGGCGGCGGCGGTAGCATACCTTGCTGCTGCTGCTGCTGCGGTTGCAGATGCTGTGCTGCTGGTGTGGTTGCCGCCGCAGGCACCATTGCTGAATGCTTGGCAGCAGCACCACTAGCACCAGCAGCGAGTTTGCCTGCAGCTCCAGTCACTGCTGGAGTGTCACGTACAGCTGATGCTATCATGTTCTCACCAATCACTCCCACAGATGGCTGACGACCAGAGTCAGCAACCCGTAAAGCATGTCCTGCATGTGCTGCTGCTGCTGCTGTCGCCGCCTCTGCTACTGCTTGCTGTGGATCCTGGTTGGCCCAGCAGGTGAAGGACGGCACATCACGCAGCGGGAGCTTAGGACTGTCTGAATTAGGCGCAAGAGTGCCTGGCTGTTCAGCAAAGTAAGCGCCACTCGGCTGGTGTTGCTTGCTATCTTTGCCATCAACTGCAGCAGTCTCCCTGGGACTCCCGGAGTCGGCTGCTGACTTGACAGCAGAAGCTTGTCGCAGCTTCTGCAACTGCGGCTGCAAAATAGGGTTCTTGGTTATCACCAAGCTCTGCTGTTGCATGTGCTGGAGATCTGTTGCTGTTGGGTGCTGCACATTGTCTGACTGCACTTCGACTGGAACAGCACCAATGCCATTCAGCTGATGCAGGTGCTGTTGAGCTTTGCCTGGTGACATCGCTCCTAATGGTGACTGACTGGCAGCACCACCTACACCAGACACTTGTGTAACACGAGCTGCTGCAGTTGCAGGAGGCTGCAGGACAAGAAGAGGACCCATGGCAGCAGGTCTCCCCTCATCACCAGCACCATCAACTTGAGCTATGTGCTGGATGTGCTGGATGTCAACTTGAGCTATGTGCTGTATGTGCTGGATGTCAACCCCTTCTGCTGAAGGTAGTGTCTGTGATGGTTGACACTGCGACTGTTGTTGCTGCATAGCGCTACATGCACTGTTATGCATCTGCTGCCATCTGACCCACAGGTTCGACTGCTGACGATGCTGTGACTGCTGCTTGTATAGCAGCTGCTGCATGGCTTGCTGTCCCTGCCGAACTGCTGTCTGCACATCACAGTGATTACTTACTGCAACACCATCCTCGTGGTTCGCGTGCAGGCTGCATATGTCGCTGGTGCCATCTACTTGCGGAACATCACCTTTCTGCTGCTGCTGTTGCTGCGCTACAACAGCAGATTGTCCATCAAGCGACAGCGCTGGAGGCATTGCACTTCCAGTTTGTGGTGTTGGCAGAAGAGCCAACTTGGGACTGGGGCTAGACAACTTGAATTTCAGCCTCAGTGGTGCCTTGCTGCCACCAGCTGCTGTCGTTGGTGTCATGTTGGCTGCCGCAGCTGCTGCTAGTCTAGATGGCCCGGAATCAGACAATCTACGCTGTTGTGTACCTTGTACAGCAGCCGGTGGAGGCAGCTGGGCCGGCAATGGTGGCTGATGCTGAGCGACAGGCTGCTGCTGCTGCTGCCTTGATGACAGGACCGGCATGGCTGCTGGCTGCTGCTGGTGTTGACCACTGCCATCAGCTGCAACGCCATTGGCCTCGGCAGCAGATAGTGCATGACTCCCAGCACTACTGTCCTGGTCAGGAGAGGACTTCCTGGGCACCAGAATTGTTTCCTGCTGTTGATGAACAGTGGCTTCTGCAGCTGCACCTGCTGCAGGGCTGTTGCTAGGCAAGGTTCCAGCACCAGCAGCAGCAGCAAGGGGAGTTGCTTGCCCCTTGAGCGTCAGCTTCTTCTTACCAGGGGTTGCACCAGCTGCCACACCACCTGCTGTTGCTGCTGGAGGCGGCAGCACACCCAACCTCTCTGCTGTCTTCCTACTCCCTGCTGCTGCGGTTGCTGACGCGGCCGCTTGCTGCAGCAATCCTGGCAGAGCTGGTATACTGTCTAGGTCTGCCTTGAGCGGCTGTATGACTGGCGAGTACATTGGTTGAGCTTGACCAGGCACACGTATCTTCAGTGCTGTGATACTCCTAGGTGGTTCACGAGGCTGCTGCTTGCTGGTGTGATCAGCTGGCTGCTGCCCTACAGCAGTGTAGACACCATACCAATCTGCACCAACACCTGCTGCTGCTGCAGCCACATCATCCTGAGGGCCTGGCTCAGGCTTCCGAACCGGCGAAGTATGACACTCTCCTTCATCGTCATCATCAATGATAGCATACCTATTACGGCCCTTGGGAGTTCGCAGCTGCTGCTGTTGCCTCAGCTGCTGGCTAGCCAGCCCAGATGCATTCTGCGGCTGACGAGCTGACCTGGGTGTGCTGACTGTAGACGCCGTCACACCAGCAGCCCCAGCAGCACCTGCCGTAAGACGAGGAGACAACTTGCTGGTAACCAGCTTGACACGCTTCAATGGCTGCACCTGCTGAACCTCAGCAGCAGCTGCAGCAACAGGCACAGCTGACTCGCCCAGGCACAAGTGCTCCATAGCATCTGACTGTCTCACCCTCTTACTTCTAGCGCTACCTGGAGCCTCCAACGTGTTGCTGCCTTCCAGTAAGAGCTTCTGCCCCGACAAGTCTTGCAGACCAAGCAGCGGCGGCGTACTGCCCGGTGTTGCACTGCCACCAGCACCCCGCACCAACCTCCGCCGCTGCTGCTGCTCGCTGCCTGCAGGGTCCGCCATACCACGAATGTAAGGTGAAGCCCGCCGCTGCTGGTTCAAACTGGCCTCGGACACGCTTGGTCTGGCATTGCCAGTCGACTCCGTCATCTTGACCAGTCTCAGCTCCGGCATGCCAAGCTCCTTGCGCAGCCGATGGGCATATGCCATACCAGCATAGAACAGTAACATACGTGCTGGCAGGCTGAAACGCTGAGGCTTGAGCTTCAGCTGCAGCTCCATCTGCTGCACACGGGCCGAGTCTGCCAAGCAGTAGGGGTGCCAGAAGTAGCAACCGACTGCCACAGTATCAGCTGGTGCTGCTGAACAATAAAACCAGCCTGCTGGTATGACTAGAGCATGTGATGCCTTGACCTTGAAGAAAGCAACAAAAGACAACCACAAGCAGTTGTTAAGTAAACTCGTGAAGATGCACCACTTCAGGAGCAGCCGCGTGTGAACTGCACTAATGCAAAGCATCAGAAACACCTAAAGGCAGTGTGTGAGCCTACAGCATGATCAAGGATGCCTTCAACCCACCTGCACTCTTATGGCGCCCTCAGCAAAGTCTGGCAGGAAGCACTCCACCACAACATTCTCCCTGGGCTGATTAGCGCGAGTCGCAGTAGCCCAGGTCAGAAACAGTCTCCTGTTGTGCAGGGTAGGTGGCATGAGCACCACCACCTTGATGCCTTGAAGCACATACAGCCACGTGGCTGCACCACCAGGAGCCATCCTGAAGTCAGTGAAGCAGTCCTGCAGAAAGACATACATACACTGAAGGTGAGGTATGTTCAAAGCAGAGTTGCATTGGCACCTAAGTCACCCAGCACATGGTGGCCGACTGTGCTTTTGCACGAGGCTGATTGAGACATAGCCAAGCTATTCTGCTGTGATGCATGACTGTGAAATAACAGAATCAAGTGTCACCATGTCACTGACCTTCGGTGTCATCTGCAGGTGCAGGGTGTCAGTCGTCTTGATGTCAGGCACCACCCATTTCTCAGCCTCCTCTTTCTTCTGCCCATGCAAGCTACTCCCACCATCTCTGCTTGTCTCACCAGCAGCCGCACCCACTGCATCACTCTTTGCAGGACCAACATCACGCTTCTCCTTCCTGAATTGTGGCTTCTTTGGCAAGTCCATGCTCACCAGGCGTGCAAGGTCCACTGCCTGTATGGCAGGTGGTGGGTGAATCTTTTGGCACAAGGCACTGCCATGCAGGGGCAGGCACTCTCCATCAAGCAGACGCTGTGTTTGCTCTGGTGAGATACCCACACAAGCCGGAGCTGGATTGTACCTGTTGTGCGGCGCCCTGTGAAGAAGACACCAAGCAGCAAGAAAGCAAGGCAGTGGGTCAGGTCAATGAGCACCGCAACATCAAGTGATAACACAATACAGAGAGCCCAGGGCCCCGCATATTCATTACACAGCAAGATAGACTTTTCCAGCATGCGACTCTCAACTACGGCACACCATGGATCACGTCTTGAGGCAAGAGTGACAGCAATGCAAATGACACATTCCGTTGACTTGCGCGAAGTCAGTACAACCATGAAAACGAGTGAGTGAAAGAGCGCAAACAAAATAGCACACCAAGGAGGGAGAGTGTGGGCTATGTCTACTATGCAGCACAGACAATGCAAAACCAGTCAAGCGCCTGCCGTGAAATGTGATCTGCTGTATGCGCTTGATCAGGTAATAGGTCAGTGCACCCCTTGCGAACATCACTGCCTGGACCTTGAGCAACCACAGCACACTGCTGTACCCCCACCATTCAGCTGTGCCTCTTGTCCCCTCACCAAGTGTGCATGACAGTGATGGTATGACGACCACTGGAGCATGGCAACCACTGTGGCACAACAGGGGCCTAGCAGACCCATCAGGGTCCAGAAGCAGTGTCTGGTTGAGCTGCTGTTGCCAAGAAGACCTGGGCAGAAGGTGTTGCAGCCTGTCCACCAGCAGCCAAGGCTGGATGTGCCAGGCCAGGCAAGGTGTGAGCCTTGACATGATTGAACTTGGCACCTTGTTGGGTGACCTCACGTCAGTAGCCTGATCCAAGACCGACAAGCATTACTGGCGTTGGCACCATGGCTTTGCTTCAGCAAGCACGATGCTGCTGCTAAGAACTCAGCAGCAGCATCGTATACATATAACCGCTAACATAGCGCTGATCGTGCCTGTGCATGGGGTGGTTCTATGCCCAAACTGCATGTGTACTGTACATGGTACTCGTCAGACTGAGGATGCCCATCTTCATAATGTACCTTGCATGTGTTTATTCTGGATGCAGCAGACACAATGTATCCGTCTGGGCTGGCGCACAGACAGTCCATGCCTGCATGCTTTTGTGTCTACAAACGGAGAGCAACACTTCTGTAACAGTTTTTCAAGGTGGTTTGATGTAGGGAACAAAGACAATGACCACAGCTTACCCTTGTACGCCTTGCAGCACGATCACCACTCCACTGTCAACAACTTCACCTTCCTCATCATCCTCGTCATTGGTGAACATACCAGGAGCACCATGTGCTGTAGCAGGCCGTGCCTGCCGACGCTCTGCATCTTGGCGCGCATGCCAATAGGCACTCCATTGCGAGAGAGTCCAGGCAGGACCAGGGCGCTGCCTCATGACGTCCCATGTATCAACCTGAGTGCAAAACGTGACACGACAGCGTTGTCAAGCGAGTCAACCTAGTTGCGCATATTCAGAATCATGTCGCAGCGTTGCAGCCAGCAAGCAGTGGCAACCAAGTGGCTGCTATGCAGCGTAACCCTGACTGTCTGCCAAGCTATGCGTACCTAATACACCCATGCCAATCCTAATACCAGCAGCCTCACCCACAACTGACTGTGTGCCACTTAGTCGACAATGTCACTTGCTTTGACCAGGTCAAACTTGCCTTGCGGTCGCCACCAATGAAGTGCAGCAGGATGTCCACAGTGATATTGTCGACATCTGGCCACATGAGGCCCAGCTGCGGGCTCTCATTGAAACGGTCTCCTTTGATCAGTACAGGGTTCTTGAGCCCAGTGCTCCTGATGTACTGCGCTGTAAATGTACCAGGACGGATGACCTGAAGATACAGACAGAAGTCCAGTTTTGGACACAATTCCAGTTGTTGAGGAGAATGTCTGCAACACACGAAATATAGCATGCCAGAGACAAAGGAAGCCCATGATACTGCACTAAATGGATGAAAGGACTGGGTGCCCCCTGACCGGTCTGTAGATTGTGGCGTCCTATCGCGTACGACTGCATGCCGTACCTCGAGCTTTCCGGCATCTTGGGGAGTCCATGCTAACAGTTTCTTGGCCAGGCGAGCGGCAATTCCAGCATCTTCTGCAGTGTCAGGCCAACACGTCGTCAGTTCGGCAGTGGCTGCTAGCGGCAATGCAACACGGGCAGCATCAACCAGGGAAGCATCTAGATTATTATGCTAAATACAAACATCACCTAAAACGTGTCCCAACGCACGGAAGCGGCTCCGCAGGAGCTCAAACAAGCATCAACTGTGCTTGGGCTCTGTTGTATCGTCGCTGACAACCGGATGCTTGCTGATACAGTCTTACATTACGCACTATCAATCATGGTTCATATAAGCATGCCGTAGCCAGCCTACACGAAGGGCAAGCAAAGCACAATTGAAGGATGAAGTCCTACCTTCAGAGCCTGTAAGCTGGTAATGTATCGCACTCGCCGGCACTTCTCCTTCACTTACACAAGCCATTCGATGGACATACACAAGCAAAGTTCACTGCGCGAGAACATCTTGTTTGCCAACACGCCAAGACTTGTCGGTCAAGTCAGAACAAATGTGAAAACTGATATTGCTCAATAACCAGCATCCTAATCTCACGTACCTCCTCTGCATCTATCACCTTAGCAGTTCCAGTGTTTGGGTGTTACACTCTCGTGGGCTTGCGTGTTTCCGCTGCAATCGCCTACTTTACGGTAGACAATATCAAGGTAATATAGTGTGGTCGCTCGGGCCAGACATCTATCCAGCAGGTATCAATAAGCAACTGGTGGCATTGCACCGCACTCAGGCGGCCATGTTGACTTTAAGGGTCTTGAATTGTTGTGTTATGTCACATTGTAGTAAGTAAAGCCCGGTGGGCGTGAGTCAGCATGCACTGGTCACCAACAGTTCGTATTTTGCCCACTCCCGCTCCTCCTGGTGTGCTTTCCCGGTGTTTTGTGAAAGTACCTGAAACGTGTACCAATGTACAACGATCAAATAGCAGCAGGCCTGCCAATCAATGTGCTGCCGTCCCCGAGGTAAACATCTGCTGCGCTGTAACTGATTACCAGAACAGCTGAGCCGCGCCAATGGTGTTGATCGTCGCAGAAAATGCGCTCGGCATCTTTGTTTATGCCCGCAATATTCTTTGCTACAGGTTGTACACGGTGCAGTGTCTGTTTATGCCATATCTGATCTGCACACTGATCACCTTGCCAACATGGAATGGGTCAAAGACCTGCCAACTCGCAAAGGAGGCCCCTGCAACGGAGCTACAAAGGGTGCACAAGCTGAGATCAGCGTGTTGCTTGTTGCTGGAGACGTGTCAGATGATATGGGTCTTCTCAGGTACAGTGCCAGGCTGCTGCAACATTTCTAGTGCATTGAAACATCCCAGCAACGAGTAAATTGGTCATGCACAGGCTGCTTGAACAAAGGGGTCTGATGCCCACTTTGTACGTCATATGCACCCCAGAAATTCTACGCTTTCTACGGTTATACGGCTTATACCAATTCACAGTATACGCTCAGGCACATCCCTACAAGTACCAGGTAATGTGTGAGCCTGCAGGCAGGCCCCGATTGCACTGCTGTCAGTTGCACTTTCAGCTGCTGATCTGGGTGCTCATGGGTTGATCACCCCAGCTAGCTTGCGTTCAGTGAGTTGTCCTTGCAGTAGTCATAGACAGCACTGCCCCTAGACTGCAGTGTACAGCCCAATGTCCTTCTTTTTAAATGCCTTTAACATCGCTGTTGCTGCAGGACGACCCTAGAGTATCTTGTCTCCAAGTTTGATGTGGTTGGTTTCGTCCCTGGGAATCATGAGTTGTGGGTGAGTGACTCTAGTGAAACACGAGAAGCACCCAGCGCTTTGGCAGTGGTTGATCAGCGACTCTTGCAGCTGTGACTTGCCCAACTCTGTGCTAGCTTTACCAGCATACTTTGACGCTCAGGTGTGCAGCAGTGGTGCCAGGTGCTTCCATTGTGATGCATGTGCAGGACTGCCAGCAGTTTGTCTTCACCCTCAGACCGTTGCCTCACGACGATCAGGCCTGACCTCCTCGCCATACCCTGCACCCTGCAGTATACATACTGACAATGTCTGTTCTATGTTCTATTCCATGCAAACAGCAGTGCTAGAAACAACATGCCGTCTACTATCACTCCTGCAGGTCAAGGGTCAGCCCGGCAGTGAGGCTGCTGCTGCTCGTAATGCAGGAGCCACCGACTCTATCAGTAAGCTTCACAAGGTGCTGGAGGTCTGCAATGAGCTGGGAGTGCTCACTCAGCCAGTGCAGATTGGAGGACTGTACCTGGTGCCACTGCTGGCTTGGCATCATAAGGTCAGATAGAGTGAAGTCTCGGATGAACACATACACTGCTACTTGTACACAAGGTGTCGTGTTGGTGAGCGCAAAGTGTGTCCAGATGTTTCATGGTACCGGTGTTGGCAGTCGTTCCTCAGTGCGCTGACTGTGCTGTTGACTGCGCTCTGCAGAGTTGGGACAAAGAGGCGGACATTGTTGGCATCCCACGTGCCAGTGCAATGACAGTAGCGGTGAGTGATGATCTCAGCATATGTAAACTTATGGTTGAAGCTTAGCAGATACGACTGCTACAAGATGTGTTCGCTCTAACACATTGGAGTGCTGTCCAGGTCACCTGCGTCTCTGGCTACATATCAACTTCCCTGAGCAACTGCCTGCGGTGCCAGTGTTGCCTTCCTGTTGGGTAGGAATCGTCAACACATCCAAGCTCAAGGACTGTGTGAATCTGCAGGACTATGCTGCTTGTATCTGGCCAGAAGACTTCCCAGGTGCCAATGAGTTGGGATCAGCTGCCACTGCAGCTTGGTTCGACGCTGCAAATGAAAGCAGCATGCAGCAGCCTGGGTATGTCAGATTGCAGCAGGTGCTGCAAGCAAACCGCAACAACCGCAGATACAGAGGCAGTACCAATGGTGTGGAGAAAGGAATGGTTGCCGATGTTGGTGGTATGGGGGATCCTATCGAGCAATCAAGCCAGCAGTTGGGAGCTGAGCAGATGTTGCCAAGTCAACAGATTGATGTCATCAGTTTCTCGCACTTTCTGCCGCATCAAGCGTTGCTGCCAGAGAAAAGGTTTCTTTCCTATCCCAATCTGGTAAGCTCATCTGCGACCTGGTGGGCTTGCTTGAGAGTAGCCTTACTGAAATGCTGCAGGATGCTAGTCTTTTGCGCATGCATGCATGCAGCTGCATACACCCCATGATGTAGTGTGCAGGAGACATGGTCATGACACCCTGTTTGCACCAGACTCTGGAAATGTGTCATCATATCACCAAGCAGTTGTTGCGCTAGTCAGCAATAGGATTGAGGGTCACATTGATTACTATTGAGCCAGTTACTGCACCTCTGCTTTGTTGTAGCGCTAATATATCCACACATTTGTGGTGTTTCCTGCCTGCAGGCAAAGGCAGTTGGTTCAGACTTCCTTTGGTCCAGACTACAGCAGTTGCAGCCAAACCTTCATATCTTTGGCCATAGCCACTTTGCCTGGGACATGCATGTAGAAGGTGGGTCAGCTGTTGTATTTTTGTTCAAATGTGAGATCTCCAAATTGACTGTTGCTGCTATGTTGCACACTGGTTCGCCAGCAGGCATGTATGAAAGCGGTATGATGGCGCCACAGCCTGTGGGGATGCTGGTGCAAGCATACTGCGATTTGCAGGACAGCATCATTGATTGTACTTGCTTAACATGCCTTCAACCTTGGTACAAACATTAGTGCCGTGCTGTATCTTCACCCTGCAATTCGCAGCTGACGGCTTGTACTCACCGACAGTACAAATTCTGAGCATGTTCCACAAATAATCTATGCTTCTGCAGGAATCCGTTGTGTGCAAGCGCCGCTCTGCTATCCCAACGAGCGCAGGCACAGGGTCAAGTCAATCGTCCTGCAACACACACCGCAAGGGCACAGCAGGGGCAGCAGCACTGGCAGCTCGCTTCAACAGCAGCAACATAAGGTCCAGGGAGAGTCCAGAAGCATGGGTGCGGATGATGAGCACATAAACAGTGTACCATGGCTGCCTGTGAGAGTGTATCAGGCAAAGTACACTGCCGAGTTGCGGGCAGCTGCAGGAATAGCAGAAGCATCATCAGTGCTGCAAACGACACTTTTGCAGGACAGTAGCAGTGGCCAGAGTTTTGCCAGCACAGCACAACGCTGGATACTGCAGCAGCATGGGCTGCCTGTCGTGCACATCAGCGAGATATGTTTGCAGCATCATCAAGGGCAGGGGCGGGATGCAAGCTTACTCCATGACAGCAGTTGCAGGACAGCTGCGGCAGGGCAGTGCTATGTTGTGACAGACTGGCAGAGCAGCTGGTCAACCAATCTTCATGGTGTTTGGAGCGAGTACTACAAAGTTACTGCACGGGAACCGCATAATACTGAGCTTGCTCCCTGGGTTGCCAAGCGATATCAACAGTACCCGAGGTTGTCAAGGAAGCTGGCACTTGGGCAGCAGAAACAGTAGTGGGGCTGTTTGTGTAGCACATCTAGCTGAGAAGACGTTCTGGGCAGCCCCACAGTTGCCAGATTCAGTAGACTTCAGTGCTAAGCAGGGCCAAGAGTCTCTGGCAGTGGCTGGATTGGGCTGGGTCACAGAGCATTACAGTCTGCCAGACTGCAGTTGTTGGCTGGCTTGTTGCAGTTTTTGTGGGTCGTATCAGAGGCTTGCAACTCTTCCGTACTGTATGAGATGGGGCATCATACGGGCTGAAAGCATCCTGCACAAGGATGCGGTCTGGTCGCTGCGTATGCAGCTTGGTGACTATACAGGAAGGAAACTATGTTCAGGCCAGCTTCCGCATGCCTCAAGGTGCCTATGAGTGTACGTAGACCTTGAACAATGCAATGATAGATATGTGCAGGAGGAAGGGTTGCGGGCCGTGTAGGAAAGCAGTTTGCCGCTGATTGCGCACAGCGCAGCGCACTGCAGGTACTTGAACGCTAAAAAGCTAACCGCTAAACCCGGCACTATCCCTACGAAAGCACCATTTCATTGCCTTGGCAGGCCAGATTGTTGAGCATGTGAGATAGAACAATTGATCAGACGTCTGTGCATACACGTTGCTCGTCAAGCTGTTGCCCGGTAGCCGGGCAATTGTTGGGTCATATATTTCCTGAAACAAGTCAATATACGACGTAAGGATAGTCATAGCATTCCTTAGAGTTCTCCTCGTTCGCCAACATGGCGGACAGGAAGCCCATAGAGCTTGAGGAAGGATGGAGTGGCATGCAGGTAGGCTGGGATGTTGGGCATGTGTTCCTTTGGAAAGCTGTTAGACCATACCACAGCGCTATGCGTCAAGCTACGGCCTGACTATGTTCTGAAAGCCTGGTTTTCGCTGTCAGCAGCAGTGATGGTTGTGTGTTGCATCCATGCTGACTGCCATGAGGTTGCTATGTCTTGCAGAAAGGAATCAACAAGCTTATACGCTTGTTGGAGGGCGAAGAAGAGTCTCAGTTCAACGCAGAGCAGTACATGATGCTGTATACGTAAGTCGACGTTTAGCGCTTTGAAGTTGAGCTACGCAAGCGATGCAGTCTTATGCGGCTTGGTACCAATCTGTGTGCAGAACCATATACAACATGTGTACACAGAAGCCGCCCTACGACTACTCAGAGCAGCTGTATCAGCGATACAGGGAGGCCTTCAACAACTACATTAACGACAAGGTGAGCACAGCATGACTTCGCAGCTCGGCAGATGTTCGCATCCAGCCCGTCTATGTCAATAGTTGAGTTCTACATACTCACCTCGTTTGCTTTGCAGGTGCTGCCAGCGTTGCGTGAGCACAGAGATGAGGTGCTGTTGAAGGAACTGCTGAACAGGTGGAACAACCACAAGTTGATGGTCCGATGGCTGTCCCGCTTCTTCAACTACCTTGACAGGTATGTTGCTAGTATGTGTGCTGTTACATATCTATGCTATCCAGGCAACCTGATCAGCAGCAGAGTAAGAGTCTGAAGCTAGCAGAAGATTGCATAGCTTGATCTGTAGCAGTTGACAGGGTAGTTATAGTTTGCATAATGCCTGTCATCAAGGAAACCATAATGTTGGTCATATGACGTATCCCAGGTTGTCGCCAGGGGTCCTGGGATCACCCTGCAGACAGTATTTGTTCGGTCTGCGATCCGAGGGTGCGGTACAACCTTTGCTCTGCTGCTGCTTGCATTATGATCCCAGGTACTATGTCCTGCGGCACTCCCTGCACCCGCTCAAGGATGTAGGGTTGCTCTGCTTTAGAGGTATGCGGGACTTGCATAACAGTTCAACCCTTGTTAACTTGTAGCAGCTGCACAGGAGAACGCAGTTGCAATCTGAGGTATCGACCATGCATCAGCAGTTGGCAGTTATGGAGGGTCAGAGAGGGCACAGAAGTACAACTCTGCGACTATCTGCCTGTTTGTCAATGGCGTCAGTTGCGGATCTGTGGGAGCAATAACATGATAAGTAGCAGCAGTAACAGCTTCAAGCAGCAGTTGTGGCATCTTGACACTGAGAGATGTTAGCAGCCTGTTGGGACAAGTCAATGATGAATGTGATTGAGTCAACCTGTGTCAGCCTGTGGTTGTTGCAGTGGTCGTAGCAATGATAGTTTTCGGCAGCTGTCTCTGTCCCTGCAAGCAGACAGCAACCACTGCTTTCTGACATCAGGCTTATGTCCTGTCCTGCAGATCAAGTGTATGCTGATGTCAAGCGCAATGCCAGATCAGCTGTCTTGAAGCTCATTGAAAGAGAGCGGGAAGGCGAGCTCATTGACAAGATGCTGCTGAAGAATATTCTCGACATCTACATTGAGGTGGGTATGGCAAACAAGATGTTTCGGGTGTGGTGTGTGTCTCTACCCCGAGGTACCAGCAAGTTCCACTGCTACGAGTCTGACTCGCTGGGAGAGCCTGTGACGAATGATGCTGTCATGGCCATGATCTTCTCCCTTGTGTTTGATGCTATGCCGTGTGCAAGCAAATGCCTCTGTGCCTGCTGGCCTGACCTACAATTTTCATGTCCTGTTATGTTGTCCAGGTTGGTATGGGCAGCATGGACCACTATGAGCGTGACTTTGAGGAAGTGCTGCTCACAGAGACTGCCAGCTACTACAAGCGCAAGGCAGCAGAATGGATTAACGAAGACAGCTGCCCAGAATACATGCTCAAGGTGGGTGATGAGCCGTTTTTGAGTAGCTTCATCAACACTCATGTACTCACAAGACGGTTTGACTACAAGAGCTGCAAGTGTTCAGTGCCACAGATATACTAGTGTACAGCGGCCTCTTTGAATGCGCGGAGTCAGCGGTGCCACAAGTGGTTCTGTTGCACCATTGCCCATGTCTGCAAGTATGATAGCAGTTGTCGAGCACCATTGCCCATGTCTGCAAGTATGATAGCAGTTGTCGTCAGTCAAGTATAATTGTCAATGTTGTGCATATAAGTCATTGGTTGCTGCTGCTGGTTTTAGCTGCTGAACAGCAGCATCATCATGAGTTTGTGAATCAACCCCTTCATATTCTCTGCAACATCACTTTTGTAGGCCGAAGAGTGCCTTCGTCTTGAGGAGGAGCGTGTTGACAACTACCTTCACTCGTCAACGAAGCCCAAGCTGTTGAAGGAGGTCGAGACTGAGGTGCTGCAGAAGTATGAGAATGACCTGCTGCAGAAGGAACACAGCGGGTGTGCAGCACTGCTCAGAGATGATAAGGTAAGCAAGTTGGGACTGTGTAAGACACAACCTCATCGATGAATAGCTCATCATCAAGTTTGGCTGGTTCAGAATTCACCATGTGCAGCTCTGCCGCCGTTTATCCTTCTACCACTACTGACTGCTGCTGCTGCTGTACTGACCCCACCACGCAGACCGAAGACCTTGCCCGCATGTATCGTCTGTTCAGTCGCATCACAAAGGGTCTTGACCCCATTGCTGACTGCTTCAAGGAGCATGTTGAGAGTGAAGGCATGAAGCTGGTCAAAGAGGTGGCTGAGGCAGTAGAGGCAAAGAAGGAAAAGGATGCAGGTTTGTCAACGGGGGGAGTTGTTGCATTGTATGTTATTCATAGCTAAACAATGAACAGGAGTACATGGCTACTGTCAGACAGATGTGTATTACAAGATAGAAGGATGCACGATATGGTATTTAATCAGGCGTTTGAGCTACCTGTTTGTGTGCATCTTGTCTGCAGGCAAGCCCAGCAAAGACAGCAGCACCAGCCATGAGCAGCAGTATGTGCGCCAAGTCATTGAGCTTCATGACAAGTACCTGGCATACGTATCAACCTGCTTTGCCAACAGCAGTTTGTTCCACAAGGCTCTCAAGGAGGCCTTTGAGGGCTTCTGTAACAAGAATGTGGCAGGCAGCACCAGTGCCGAGCTCATGGCCAACTTCTGTGACAACTTGCTTAAGAAGGTGAACATTGTAGTGTGCGTACTCTTATGTCATGGCAGAATGATGTTGGATGGTTCTGCCTTTGCTGATGGAGGTTCGGTCAGCAGCACACTGCTGAGTAGCCCCCAAATCAGCAAAGCCAAGGGTCTCCATTACCTTTTGCTTCTGCAAACTTTCTGTTCTGTGCCGGTCTGAGCTCTCTGTTTCCAGCACCGCGAATGCTGTCTCATCACCACAATCGTATGCGGTTTGGGGCTGCACGAACAGCGGCGGTTACGTCCCCAATAGCTGCATTCGCTGATGTCATCTGCTATGATGTCACCATTGCTGCTGTCACACCACTGTGCTTGCAGGGTGGCAGTGAGAAGCTGTCTGATGAAGCCATTGAGGAAACCCTTGAGAAGGTTGTCAAGCTGCTGGCCTACATCAGTGACAAGGATCTGTTTGCAGAGTTCTACAGGAAACGACTGGCCCGCCGCCTGCTGCAGGTTTGTGTCTTGTGACACAACTTGCATCATCCTTGCTGCTCAGTTTGGCTAGCAGCAGTGTGTACAGAAACCACAGCACTGTTCTATTCTGCAGGATGTCAGCTGCATGGGCAAGCGGGTTCAAGTAGCGATGTAATACCATCTGTTGTTTGTCTGTGCTGTGTGCAGGACAAGTCTGCCTCTGATGATCATGAGCGCAGCATCCTGACCCGTCTCAAGCAGCAGTGTGGTGCTCAGTTCACCAGCAAGATGGAGGGCATGGTCACTGACCTGCAGCTAGCAAGAGAGAAGCAGCAGGCCTTTGATGAGTGGAAGCAGAACACGAATAAGCAGCTGCCAATAGACCTGTCGGTCACTGTATTGACAACAGGTGCGTGTCGGGCCAAGTCACGTGCATGCATATGTTGTTCCTGCAGATGGCTTCACTGTTGTCACCAATCTCTCGATGCCACCATGCTTGTTTGTTGCCATAGGTCTGCAAAGCAGAGAGTGATATGAGCTGGTCTGCTGTGTCCTGCTGCTTTCAGGTTTCTGGCCGACCTACAAGTCCATGGACTTGGCCTTGCCGTCAGAGATGGTTGAGGGCATCAACGCCTTCAAAGAATTCTATGAGGCAGAGACGAAGCACCGCAAGCTCACATGGGTCTACACACAGGTAAGCAATTCTATGTATCTGGGCTTGTGGCTCCATATGGAAGATGTCACCTGCTGCTTGTGTATGTGTCTACCTCCAGCTGTCATTGATTTGACTTGTGGGCAGAGGGTGTCTTCACTTGCCCTGATCCTGCGCTCTGTCACAATTGACACAGCTATACCTGATTTGGCATTGCCAGATGTGCTGTCTTGTACTGATCATCTTGTCTGCTTCCTTGTGCAGGGTACTGCTGTTCTAAAGGGTAACTTTGACCCGAAGAGTCTTGAGCTGGTGTTGAGCACCCTACAGGCCGCCACATTGTTGTTGTTCAACGAAGTGGATGAACTGTCTTACAGTGAAGTGCAGGAGAGACTCAACCTGCAGGTACTGTGTATTGTGTTGGATAGTATTGTTACTTGGATGCTGTGGTGTGTTAATCAGTCACTGTGGGCTTGTGGCCAATGCCAGCTGTGTAGGAATTGAGTGTGGTTGCATCAGGTGCTGTGCTAATGTAGCTGGGGCTCTGCTTGCAGGCATTAACCATGTTGGATGGCGATTGTCAGCTGCTGTGACCTGCACACACTGCTCGAGGTGCAACTTGGTCTCTTACTGTATCTCTGTGCTTGAAATCCTGCTTGTGCAGGAAGAGGATGTGACTCGCCTGCTTCACAGTTTGAGTTGTGCCAAGTATCAGATCCTCTCCAAGGAACCAGCAGGGCGTACCATCGGCAAGAACGACAAGTTCAAGTGCGTACATGCTGGTCACTGTCTATTATCTCAAGTCTACTCGTCTCCAAGAGGATGTTTGTACTGTTGTGGTTTCACCTGCACATGGCATGGTGTGATTGGCCGCCCACTCTTCTGTCAGAGTCAGGGTGTGTGACTGACATCTCTGTC
>JARWLF010000643.1:0-14208 GCA_029853055.1 Scenedesmus sp. KT-U
CATCATGATCATATCAAACAATCATATAATATGCAACGAGCTGAACTCACAGTACTCATCAAGTCACCATTCTGGGACCAACTACGTACTGCACGACTCTAATCATTACAATGGCTCTGCACGCACCTGCCGAGCCTACCGTGCAGTATGTACTTAACTTGTGCATGAGTGGGACATGTGAACGCCGCTGGCTTCTGCCCTTTGCTTACTTTGTCTATGATTCCATGTCTATGTCGGAGCTAGAGTCGGTGTCTGTTTCGGGGTCTGTGGGTTTGTCTGCGCAGGAGTGTGTGTCTGAGTTGCAGTCGGTGTCTGATGACTTTATGCAAGTTGAACTTGCAGATTTACCAGATTGAATCTGGTAGTTGAGTTTTGATCTTTTTCCCCATGAGCCACTTGTTGGCTCCTACGGGTGTAAACCCTCAAAGGGTAACTAGTAGTAGTAGTAATAGTAGTAGTACTTTGAAACAGCTGTACTCCGTCGTTGTATATCTCATCTCCGCACGTGTTTATGGTGACCGGTCCCGCAAATCCGTTCCATCGTGTTGGGACCTTTGAGCACGTTTCCTCTGTCTCACCGTTCAGCCTTTCCAAACAGTAAACAGAATGCTTGAGAGAGTGAGTTACAAAGGCCGGAGCCAAGCTGCAACAACTTGTGATCAAGCCCAGACTGGGATGACACCGTACACTGCCTGACCGCAACATGGTACATACCTCAAAGCAGTAGCAGCTCAGTACACATCGATAGATCATGTTGTCAGGTGTGTATACAAACCAGACAAACCTCCACCAGTCGCGCATTGAGTGAAAAATCACGTCAGGCTGTTGTACTACTTCATGGATCTCAACCGTCAAGCCTCTGTACAGTCCTCAAGCTGTGCAGCCCTGCAGATGATGACAAGTGCAACAGAAGTGGTGCTGGAGCTTAACACAACGATGTTAATCAATCCGCCAACACACACCTGGGTATGTCGGCGTTATGAACAACACATGCACAACCTGCTTTGAGGAATCACTAGTCCAGGCCTAAGCACAGTGCATTTGATCAACAACCGGGCTGCTGCACTCACATTGTCACAGTCTTATTATCACGCATCCTCATGGGTCATGTAACCTTGGGCTTGCGTCCTGCTGCCAGTCTGAGCAGCAGCAGCAGCAGCAGGTTGCTCACTTCTCTTCTTCCTGCTCTTACTACTCTTGTTTCCAGCCCATGACTTCCTCCAATATCTCAACAGGGAAGCTCTCAACTGACGAAGACCAGAAGGAGGCTTGATCTGAAATCATGACAGCAGCAGCAGCAGCAATGAAAGCAGCACGGGTCAGCCAGCATCACGGCACATACACCACCATGCATGCCAACACCTGAATACACAAAACTACCATGAGCTTTGCACTCAAGTTGTGTCACACCTGGGTTGCTGACACACCAACAACGCAGCACCGCCATCCACAAGTGTGCATAATAACAGGTTGACAATGTGCAAGCGCATAAAGGTTGACAATACTGGGTCAAGTGCATAAAGGCAACACTTGCACAGATACCACTTCCTTGCAAGCCCTGCATTCATGAGCAGCACCATCACCTCCTGATACTGTCACACATACTCCACCTACACCAAGGCCACACGCTGGCTGCAGAGCTATGAATCAAGGTAATGTGTAGGTACATGATCAAACCCCACCAGCCACAAACTCGTGTCACCTTCATAAGCCTCATCCACCACATTGCAAAGACTGCTGCTGCCAGCACTGCTAGACACAACATGTAGAAGTACAGGTAGCCCTACTCCCAGTGAAGCTCAGGAATGTTGTCATAGTTCATGCCGTAGATACCTGGATGACAGTAGTGATGAAACAAGCAGCAGCAGTACATCAGGCATAAGTTACATTGATACAGACCACTGCAAGCAGACCAGCTACAGGAGTAATGGCTTCATGACATATGGACACATTGCATCATACATACACAGGTTGGATGATATGCACCAGTCCCCTACCTGCTATGAAAGTGAGTGGCAGGAATATTGTTCCAATCACTGCCAGGGCCATGTTTGCATCTTCATTGGCGTGACTGACGCTGTTGACCACCAGGTCAGCAAGACGGGACGTGTGCTCACATAAGGCGATGATGTCAGCAGGTATAGCAGCAGCCTGAGGTTGGGGGTAACATGGCAGCAGCAGCAGCAGTGACAGGTGGGTAAGTAGATCTTATTTGCAAAAAAATTCAGCATTATGAAACTAAACAGTCTGAGCAACATTGGTGGTAGCTTTGATGAGATTTAGCTGTATGATCAATCATGATGGGCTGATGAATCCCAGCTGTTTGATCTCATTGACTGAAACCAATCTGCTCCATGATTGATCGAAATCCATGACTAATCAAATCTATAGTTTATCACATAATCAAAAGCATCTTGGTGACACAGCTGATCATGACATCACCGTGATCATCGTGACATCATTGTGATCATCATGACCATCATCAAGATGTTATCGGATCTACAAGATCATCCAACCTGGACATATGATATGTTCTTGCCAGCTCACTCGTCATGTTCAGAACATCACTGCTGCTGCCACTGCTGCTGCTGCTGCTGCTCACGTGTCAGATCCTGCTGCTGCTGTCCTGCGCTTGGGATCTTTGCTCCATTGTGCTTACCATCATGTCCCCAATGACTATCAAGATTGTGACTGATCTCATCTTCTCGATCACCATCAGCAGCTGCTGATTCAGGTAATTCCGAGAAATACTCCATGTCTGACGCTGCTGCTGCTGCTGCTGCTGGCAGCAGTGACGCTGTGCAAGTATGCTGTTTGTTTGTTGTTGTTGGGGAAGAACACGAAACTGCTGGAGGAGCTGTCAGGGCTTGGAGTAACAACTGAGAGAAACTGCAGTGACACCGGGTTGACAACAGCAGCACAGGAGCAGCAGCAGCAGCGCTGAGTGACACTCTGACACCAGATGACATCATGCAAACCAGCTGCACACAACATGTCTTGTCACTGCTGTCTAGTTTCATACTTCAGTACACTTGTACGATGTATTACTGTAGATCAGGTTTCACATGTATGCTCCACTGTTGCTTGGAAAAGCAGCATGTGTTGCAGATGTGCGGACTGATAACAAAGACACCTTGCACGTGAATGCCCTTGTTTGACGTTACTGTTCATTGTGCGCCAATATCTTACTATCTGATTGAACTCATCAACCACCCACCTTCTAGCCAGCATACTCAGATCAATGTACAGCACATGTAATCTTCTTGTGAGCCTCATTCTAGCGCGGCCTTCAAGCACCCGCGCATCAAGCTTTGACACTACTTTGGCAATACTGCTGAACACTGGCAAGCTGTAGTTGATACAGGAGCGGAGCAGACACTGCGGTGGCAGCAGCAGGGAAGATGACAGCAGCAGCAGCAGCAGCAGCAGCAGATCACAGTGACTCCTCAACCAGCAGCTATGCATTGGATCCATCAGCAAGGCGTGGCTTGCATTGGCACCAGTACTGGTAACAGTAGCAACAATGCAGCATAGATGCCAAGCTCATGAACTCAAGGCTCAGCGGCAGCAGCAGCCGCAGCAATGCATGTGCAGCAGGTGTCCACCCTGTATGCCATCAGCACCATGCAGCTACACGAAGTACTGGTCAATGCACCGAAGTAGAACGACAGGTCATGTACTGAACTCATGTTCTTGCTGCTACTGCTGCTACTGCTGCTGCTGCTGCCATGTAATGTGTGTTGCAATTTTGATGGACTGTTGTTGTCCATCTTACAAAGGTAGCAATAGTGATGAGTCCACAGCAGTCGACTCCAGAGACTTAATCACAATTGCTACCTTTGCGATATCATAGCTGTGATAACAGTGCTGCTGAAAGTGCATTGCTGCTACTACTCCTGCTGCTGCTGCTGCTGGTATCCGTCCTTTGCTGTGTATCTTTGTCGCTGTCTGCAAATGCACAATCAACGCACTACTACTGCAGTACAATGCACAACCAATGCACAACAATGCACGATCGATGCACGGCCAATGTGCTGCAGTACATGACACACTCACCTGCAGCACATCCACTGACACTCCATCCACCACAGTCCACCTCACAGCCGATCATGAAGAACGAGGGTGGTTCAGGAGACTGACAAGATTGCTGCCATGCAGATCTGGAGTAACAGCAGCAGCAGTCATGGCAGCAACAGCAGCAGTGCAGAGGATGCATTGGCAGTCATTGAGTGCTGTTTCAACAGATGGGTTTTGCAAAAGCACTGCTGAAGGTAACAGTGAAGCATGATGCCATACTATGTATGATGCTACTTTGCCAGATCATGTCGGCTCTTGTTGTGCAACGCTGCACATGTGATGTACACCACAATGTAGAACTGGCCTCTAGTGCCTCAGCATCCCTCTCCCCCTCTCACCTGAGTAGAACCTCGCTCTTATTTCGCAGTAATCTACTGCTGTGATGTTGACAGGAGCAACAATGCGACGGAGAGCCTGAGCCAGACGAGACACCTCGAGATCTACAACAGCAGCAGCAGCAGCAGCAGTGATGCATGGAGGATGCATTGCAGTAGATACAGAGATCAGCAGCACTAGCAAAACATTGATCGAAAGGCGACATTGTATTTAGTATGTCTGACAATGTGAGATGGAACACGTTGCGAATGCGCTGCAGCTGCAGCAGAGCTGCCGCTAAGGGTGCATTCTACTGCTTTGCATCTTACGAATTCCATTTGGATGCATTCAGGCACTCTGCATGCCGCTGGACACAATCAATCACTCATTTGAATGGTCTTGGTTAATCGAACTGCGTGCAAGTACTGTGGCGCAACTCACCCAAGCTGCTGCAGCAGGTACCAGCTGGTACTGCTGCTGTTGCTACCTTGAACGGAACCCAGCTCTGATAGTCCTCCCTGACGAAGTAGTTCTGGCACCACGACCTCCTGAGTAATTCTGAGTAAACCGTTGCTCGCAGCTGGGCGACATAGAGGGGTGCTGTGCAAAGGGAGCCCAGCGACGATGGCGATAGAGAGGACAGATGCCTGATGTTGTGAGACGCATCCTCGTTGATACATTACTGACAAGAGACCTGCTGTAGTATAAGCAATTGCTTACGGTATTCTAATAGTTGATCAAAGCAGTGAGCAGATGACACGCAAGTTCACGCTCGACTTCTCTGCAGGATCCTCGCTCCCTTAACCACGGGAAGGGTCACCTTGCACCGTGCGTTTGCAGGACATATAGGAGTGTATCTTTGCTTTCAAAAAACTGCAGGATACGGTGCACACCACCAACCACTATGTAGTAGCAACGAGCGAGGGCTTTGCTGGCAGGTACAGCAAATGACGAGACAGGTCAAAGGCGTGAATGTAAGACCACGTGGCGCATATGCGCACAGACTGTACTGTTGTTGTGATTTCAGTAGTTCTATTTGTCTGCGAGAAGGTGTTCCTGCTTTCCAGGGGTGGTGTAAACTTTGCGGGAACAGGGGCTTTTTCATAGGGGGTCTATTAGGGTGAAGTCTTTGTTTAAAAGGCTACAGAACAAAAGCAAAGCCTGAAAACACTACAGCTGCACCATCCAAAGCTCCAGCTCGACCAGATCAAGCCCCTGAAGGCAAACCACGACACCTCGCAAGCTTTTGCTCATCTTGCATGGCAAACGTATTGATGATAATCTAGTACGAGAGGCGAGTCAAAAATGATGAGATTCATGAGGTGCGTGCAATCAGGGCCCTGTGCTGGCCTGCATTGAACACCTCTGTACTGCCATGCAGTTCCAACACTGGCACAACAGCAAGCAGTGCTCGCAACTGCAATATGTCTTGCTACTCTGAACATGTGCACAGAGGTCACTCTGCTTCAATGTATCTGTAACGGTTGATACTGATGCATGTGATGTACACCCTTCATGCAGATTCAAGTTACTGTGACGTGGGATTCTGGTGATGTTGATCAGTTTGTGAAACAACTCTGGGACAAAGGTCGGTTGGTGGGGTTGTACGTCAGTGCAATGCACCAAGCTGGTTCACTCAGTTAACTTGCTCTGCTGCCTAATGCACAGCGGCGTAACAGCATACGCAGCAGTGTGCGAGGCAGCGGAACAAGCAGCAGCAAGTTTAATTTACTCGGCACAACCGTCCCTCAGACCTGAAACAAACTTGTGGACTGTAAATGCAATAGCGGTTTGCAGCTAGCTCTACCAGTACAGCAGTACAGCGCATCAGTCCTGGTCAGATCTTCTGCACTGCTCTGCTCCATGTGTACCTACCTGCAGACACGACACCCTGTTGCTGGTGGTGGTGATGGCACCCTGAATGAGCTTGTTGCTGCTCTGCTGAAACACAATGCACCTCAGCACATCAGCATTGCGCAGCTGCCACTGGGTACAGCAAGTGACCTGGCGTCAGCAACAGGAATATCGCTGGTAAGCAGTTGCTTACTGTGATTGTGAATGGCTGTGTCAGATGTGCCCGCTTGCTGCATTACAGCATTAGCAGGTGGAGCAGTAGGCCGATTATCCTGGTCTGTGCATCGAGATGCAAAGCTTGAATTCTACAGTATCATCACCTAAAGACAAGGAATGCACGTACCTGCTGGTTGCTGAAGACTTTGTAGACCATATTCAATGCAAAGATGACACAATGCACCCAAGGCTGCCCATACTGCTGCTGTTCTCACCCCCCTCCCCTCTGTCACAGGCCCCCTTGATGCTCTCCGTATTGCTCTTGACCCTGCCAACATCCACCCGGTAGACATTGCTCTGGTGAACAGCGAGGTGTTCATGAACCTCACTACAGCAGGACCTGTCAGTGAAGTCAGCAGCAAGGGAATGAGCGACGCGCTCAAGAAGGCACTGGGACCAGCAGCAGTGGCAGTAGCAGGCTTCCGTCAGCTGTTCATCATGGGGCTGCCGCCAGGCACGAGAGTCAAGATCACATATCCAACAACATTCGACACTAAGCATGATGATGATCTGAAACCTGATCAGGTGGGCTGCTGTATGTGTGGTAGTGCAGGCTGCATGGCTGAAAGCGGCACAGGCTGCATTGAGGGTTCAGCGGTGTACTACTGAGAACCAAGCTTTGGTACACACTGAGTGGTCAAGGATTCTGTAGTTTCAGCACTGCAGTCGAGTGAGCTATTGCCGCTGGCCAGTCACCGACCACAGGGCTCACTTGGTTACGTCATTGGTACGCAGCATTGCTTGCAGTTGAGGTATTTAACAACCCCTGAACGAGCAGTGCTGGAACTGTTCTTGTGATGCTCACTAGTAACAGATATGCTGCTGTCGCTATCTACAGTTTTCATCTGATGACAGGTGAAGCACATCCAAGGTAATCTCCTTGTTCTTGCTGCTGGTCAAGCTCGTCAAATGGGTCGTATGATCAACGTGTGTCCTGATGCTTTGTTGGATGATGGACTGCTCGACTTCACACTGCTGTTTGGGAGCCCAGGACAACAAGTGAGTGAGGGAGGGTTACCAGCTGTAGATGTTAGTACTGTACTCCCAGCTGGACTATCTGTTGTCATAGTAGGCATGTTTTGGGAAACCAAGCGACAGACTGGACTCTGGAAATGTGTACCCTTTGCATAAGTGTTCTTCGTCTAGAGATTCATCATCTGAGCTGCTGAGCAGTCGCGAATATGTCGCCCATCTACCTGTTCTACTGGCACTGTAAGACAGCACATGACTCAGATCTGAGTTCCAACCAACAAGTCGTATCACTTGTGTCGCTCTGCCTACTGTTGCTGTTGTCAGGTTTCTGCTCTTGCCTCTGATCTTGTCAAAGCTGGAATCAATCAGGCTCAGGGTGGTGTGCAGCTACTCAAAGTTCCCTGGCTTAGCATAGCAGCAGATCAAGATATTAAATGTAACAGACACGAAGAACCATCACCGTTAAGCAAGAAGTAAGTCTGGCATGATCGAATGGCTTTGCTGCTGCAGCAGTTGTCATGACTAAAATGTATTTTGCTGCCTGGGGCCAGTCAGCAACAACCAGCTTGTCTGTCAGCTACATGTAACAAGACGGATTCCAAGCACCTGGTAGTCCCATCAAGCTTGATGTATTTGTATGTTTTGACCCAAAGGTCACCTTACTGGTTTACAGCTGATAACAAAGCACGTCCTGCTGCCCTGTTGTGCTATTTTGAATGTGGCAGGTTGCTGTGTTGAGGTCATGCCTCGCCGGATCAACTTGCACCTACCAATTGACAGGCTGCTGCTGGAGGGACAAGAAGCAGCGTCGACAGCAGCAGCTGGTGGCAAGGGCAGCAAACAGAGCAGGTGGCAGAAAAAGGTCTTCAAAACAGGTCAGATGTCTGTCCAAAAGCTGTGTACACAACACTACAGTAGTTGCACCTACTGCATGAAGGGTGATCTAGTATCTGCAGCTATAAGGGAGGATGCCCAGGCTGTCTGTTGTGATCACAGTCTTACGCTTATCTGTCCATGCCCGCAGATAGCAAGTCCCGTCCTCGTCTGCTGCTCGACCTGTAAAGGTTCCAGCAGCCTCCAGGCAGAACCATCCTGAACATTCCTGGTATCAAGAGGCTCCTAGGCAAGACGCTGGTGTACTGCAGCCTGCTGGGTGCTAGCTTTGCTCTTGGGTTATTGTCAACAGATGTTGAGGGGCAGGCAGCAGGACCAGCATATTGTGCTGGTGGGCAGCAAACTCATGACATATGTGCGAGGCTACTCAAGCAGGACAGCGCTGTTAGCCAAGATGCTTGGGCAATGCTCACCAGTGTCGGGATGCATTCGATTGATGATTGATTAACATGTTGTACGGTTGTGAAAGAGACAGTGGTGTGGTACAGGGTTGGTTTTCTGTGTTGCCCTCGGCACTTGTTCTGATTGCTGACCTTTGTCTGTCCTGCTGCGACACAATGCCATGGTAAACTTGTGCAATATGGGGCGTATGCAGCAGGCTTGTGATGCATGGGAGGTTGTGGTCCCTAATCAGTTGCAACTCGATGTGTGTTTGCAAGAGCTTTCACAGAATACGATGGCAACATGTCACAGTGTGGCAGTCACGAAGTGGCCACTAAGAGACTGCATCATGCCACTTATGCACTGCATCATGCCACTCATCTGCGTTCTTTCAGGTAATTACGGCACGGACTGCAAGAATGGACTTGGGATTAGAAGCACAACTTTTCTCGATGACACGGCTCTGGGTGGCGGCCCCGGTGCATGTTTCGCAGCACAGCTGCTTGCTTGCATGTCGATTCTGTCTTTTTCACTAAGGGACTGCATCATGCCACTTATGATCGAGAAGAGACTATCGGAGTTGTCTAATATTACGATGGTTTCTCGTCAAGAGCTGGGCAACATAATTTACAGATGAACACATGAGCAGCCAAAGCCATGCCGTTTGAAAGCGTCCAGCATTTGCCAGATTGAATGTGTTGCACAAGCAATATGTCAACAGACCAAGTACCTTACTAGATAGGCTGGTAGCCTGTATGCAAGACCATGACTATCACAGGTGTCACAAGTAAACAGAACGTGTCAGCTTCAGAGTACACACCGTGTGTGCTTGAAGCTGTAAGATCTCACAATGAATCCAGATTCATCTGGTAAGGAGACAAGAGCCTCATTGAGTTCACTACTGTCAGAGTGACATATGGCAGGACCCAGTGTGACACATCCATGTGATACATGGCATGGTACTACATGCATCACAGATGCACATAGATAAAGTATTTCCACTTCTTTCTTGCATATACTTGCATGCAATCACTGATGCCCACGGATGCAACAGTTGCAATATCTTCAAAACATGAGCCAAAACCTCATTATCAGATCATCAGCTTGGATAAAGCATCGCAGTATGAAAGCCAGGTCTCACACTGAGGCTGAGTTGCTGTACGATCTTCAGCAAAGCATATGTATGAGCTGCCAACCATTGACCAAGTTCACAGTGCAATGACTGCAGCATAATGCTGTGCAAGAGTGTACATCTGAGACTAGCGACAAACTCCATAGAAGCTCTGTGCATATGCATTGAACCTATCTGCAAACTGCAGCGTGATACCGCTGCATGCATCAGAAAATGCACTGTTGTGCTGCCTAATCTTGTTGTGTGCCAGCTCATGGCACACGATCAGGTACCAGAACCTGCTTACGCCATAAGCTGTGTTCTGATAACCAGACGTGTCTACCTTGACTGCAGCATTGAACCACAACTGCCCTGCGCGGTTGAATGCTATCGAGCTTCTCTGAGGATCATAGTACACGAAGAACTGTGGTGCCACAGCTGCATGACCAGTGGAGAACACGTGCAAAAACAGCGTCTCCAAGGAAGCAAACAACTGCTTTGCTGTGGCTGCTATCTCTGGTGTTGCTGCAAGACCTTCTGCTATGTAGAGATGGACTCCCTGCTTCAGCTCTACCTGACTGGCAATCAAGTCATGCTCAGAAGAGCCGTCCACTTCAACTTCCAGGGGCTTGTCGCTGTCGCTGTCTCGGTCTGTTGCTGTCTTGCCCTTGACTACCTTAGGTGCAGGCATTGGGGTGCCAGGGAAGAGTGAGGTGCCCACATAGTTGTCAATGGCCGTTGAAGCATCAAAATTGCAACAGTCGCCGTCTCCAACCTGCGGCGCCTGCACATAGCGCACATTTGTCTGGACCGTTTTGCTCTTGGGGATGTCCTTAGAGGAGCTTTTGGCTGTTATGCCAGGTTGGTAGTTCACATCCTGCTTCTCCTGAGGGGCATCATTGACTCCTGCAGGTGTCTCTGATGCTTGAGCACCCAGACTCTCCAACCTGTAGCCTGTCAAAGCTAGGACATTTCTCGTGAAGAGCCTGCAGGGTGACAGCAGCCCAACAAGTTAGAGCCTCCACAAAAGTTTGTTGAGCAACCATGGTATGGTGCACATGCCGCACTGCCTGGATCAACACAGCAATACCGTCACAAGGTGCAGGACTTCCTATATACTGACACACGGTCATACTATGTTTGATGGCAAGACTTGTTCATGGCTTTGCATTGCATCCCGTCAAAATGAAACCAGCCTGGCTTACAACAAGCAGCAAGCCTTGCACAGGCTTTGCCTTTATAAGAAGCTTTAACTTATTGCGCTCGCCTGTCAAGTCTCATGCTGCTCACTCCAAGCTTCTTAAGTGCATCCATCGTCTTGATAAGTTGAAACGGCAGTAAGCATTGTCCGTCACAGGCCCCACCTCCAGAAGGAACACAGGGATCACCATCATCCTGCATCCGCCTGCATGTGTTTTGGCATCATGCCGATCACTGGCAGTGATATCCAAAATAGGCTTGCAACAGGGCAATAGTCTTGGCAAACAATCACATATCGCGAGTTCGTGAAATGTATATGTCAAACCACCATCCCTCACTTGTTGTTGCTACTGCAGTTGGCATGACTACAAAGACGTTGCAATGGTGTCACAACACAGGGTGTTGCCTGGTTTCAGCACGCTCACTTGTGCAGGGAGTCCCGTGACAGGAAGTATTCTGCTTCAAAAACCAGCAAGGGTCCAGAGCTAGAGGTCCTATCTGCTGCAAATGGTATCACCACATGGTTGTGATAGCAGAGTGGAGATCTCAGCTTTACCACCTGTTGCACAAACAGCAGCATCGTTACTGGTGTCAACTGGTTGCGGCACAGCCACTGTGGCACTGCACTGCGGCGGGGGACTTCATAACCAACTGTGAATGAGCCACAGAACGTGCTGATTTGTCCTTGTCTGCCGTTGGGCCACGGTGCAAGTTGCAGTGGCAAGCTGTCACAGCTGACTTGTAGGTGCAGCAAGCAACTGTACAGGTCGTGTCATATGGCTCACAGACAGTCACTGGTCAGAAGTGATTTGATAAATATATGTGCGCAACATGTTGTCAGCAGGTTTTGAGGGTACAAAACACCACATGATCTAGCTGCATACATGCCAAATCATGAAGGATCAACATCAGTCCGACTGAACAGGCTGTGAAGGCCTTTGCTATCTTGCGCCCCACTCTCGCACCTTCATGATGCTTCTCACAGAGGCGGCAGTTGGCTCAATGCCCAGATCAGACCCTGCATCAGCCAGCAAGCCCGCAATTGCAGTCAAGGTCTTCTCGCCTTCCTGCCTGTCAGCTGGACTCCATGTTGTCATGTGATCTGGCATGTCCTCAATCTCCTGGCGGCGTTCCAACCACAGCTGCTGCATGCTTGGCAGCAAACCACTGTTGCGCCACATTGTCCTCAGTGTGTCGCTGGCCTGCATATGCATATCAAGTCCAGATGGCAGGCCAACACTGTTAGCTGATCTATCACCCGGTGAAGTAAACCTGCAGTGTGGCGGGCACGGCACAACAGTACAGAGCACCAGCCTGTGGTACCTGCACACCACTCAACAGTGCTGAATTGTACCGCTACAGCCATAAGAACTTGATACTTTCTCAGACAGCACTTGGACTGACAGCCACATTGTTCCTGATCAAACAGCTTTCGGGGCTGATGCCCACCATGCAGGCTACATCATGCAGGCTACGATCATGTCTGCTTGCCCCAGGCAGTTACCTCCACTGGTTGATAACCAAGCAGTGCCAGCTCTGCTGTCTGAGCTGTTGATGCGTGCTCATCACATGGGAAGGGGGCTGGTTTGCTGCCTCTGGGGATGCCTTTTGATTGGCCTAGCATTGGTACTAACAACTGAGAAATAAGCTTGATGTCCTGCTGCTCACTGCTCACGCATCTAGTGTATCTCCAAGGGGAGAACACCGTTGAACTTGCTGATAGTTCCAGGTACAAGTGTGCCAGGGTGCACTCGAGCTGATCGGACAGACAGAAACCGCCCTGATGCCACAGCAGCGATATGGCCTTGGGGACCAGCTTGCACAACAGCCCCTGGTCGTCTGCTGAGTTTCTGTCTCGGTTGAGACTGAACTTAAGCAGCATATCAGTCTTGCCTGTGTAGTTGATGCCCATGTGGTGAAGTGTGGGTCCCAGATAGTTTGTGACACTCTTCAGTAGAATGCCATGAATGTAGAGCTTGCCATGGTACTGTGGGTCGAACAGGAACTCCACGCCAATCTCAGACTTGGGGTCTTGTACTCGAATGCATGGGAACCATCTTCTTAATCCTGTTAAGATCTGATAGTTTGAAAGCTCTGGTGGCAACTCGGGGCTCTCAACCAAGGGTTGAGGAGGCTGAAGGAATAGGTACTGCCTATCGTCCATGGATGGCAGCGTCGCTCTTGTGCCTTGAATTGAGCAAATCGTCTCCTCAGGCCTGTTGGGATCTGCACAGGGGTGTCCATGTGCGTGTTGGAGGCAGTTGCTGTGTAGGTGGAGAGAGGATAGGGAGCAGTGGGTCTGAGACTTGTGGCTGAAGCTCCACAACCGATTGCCTGTGGTGTATGTCACCGACAGCTTGCGGTCAACCATCAATCGATTGATCTGGACCTTCATGCCTTCCCCAAAGTGACCTGCTGTGTGAGTTTTACCCTCTTTGTCGCTGCCACCTGCACCAGGGCGTCAGGTCAACAGCAGAGAGCAGCAAGGCACTTCATACTTGCACAAGTAGTGGTCCGTTGCGGAGTTATGCTGCAGGTGATGATGCTGCCTGCTGAAACTCAGATCAGATGGGTTTACATACTTGCAAAGAAAGGAGATGCTGACAGTATCACATGTCAACTGAGCTGCTTGTGTAGTAGCCCTGCTGCACATCCAGTACACTGCACCAAGGACGATGCTTGCTTACCCATTAAGAACATGTCTGTTGTCAGAACAGTAGCAAGGTTGCACAGATCGATGCAGCGCATGCCATGAGCATCTTCATACTCCACGATGTGTCCTAATACGTAGGGTGAAAAGTGACTGCCCAGCGAACCATTGGAGTATGATAGATCCTCTAGCATGATGTAAACTTTGCTAATGCCAGCATCCCTCAAGCTCTCTGTGATGGACGCTGCCACAGCACTTGCTGGCACGAACAACTGGATTTGGCGTGTCCTTGAGAGGTCACTGCAGCACATGTCCAAGAGGCAGAGAGCGTAAGCAGACATATGCAGGCTGTTAGCAGTAACTATCTAGTGCATGTTCGATCTGCCAGTGATCCAGAGACCACAAGCTGGGGTCTCTGGTAGTCGCCAGCATGTACACACAAGTCAAAACTAGTCAATGTGGCATGCAAACATGCAAGCCCAGTATGCAAGCAGCTGCTTGGGTATGCTTGCACTACTGCAGGACAGTACGTTCATGT
>JARWLF010000644.1:0-14198 GCA_029853055.1 Scenedesmus sp. KT-U
TAACACTGTGCTGGGTATCAGATCGGTTACCATGATATGTGCATGCATAACCAGTGGGCAGCTATGCATACCAGCCTGATAAGCAGCCAAGCTGCTCCCCTTACTAGCCACGGTCGTCACTGGGATATCAGGCCTAGTAAACCAGGCATAATGACCGTAGGGGAGGCGCTGCATGTTTTGCTCAAGCTGATCAAGTGGACCTGCGACACAGCTTGTTTATTGGTAACAAAGCAGCTTACGGTGGCGCCATAGCTAGTGCGTCAGATGTTAAACACTTCAAGCTGACCAATAGCAGGCTCCTAAACAACACAGCCAGTTCAGATGGCGGAGCTTTGCTGACAGAATCCGCGCAGGTAATGAGCCAGGCACAACAAAGGAGTTGCGCAGAGGCAAATATTCATTTGTTTTGGCATAAACTGTGGTGGGTCAAAGCGACTATGATGCTTTGTTTGCTCTCAAGCGCATAAAGAGCAGAGTACAACCGCGTATGCTGCCCTCCAGGTCACAGTTGGAGCCACTGACTTCATGTCAAATACTGCTGCTGTGTCGGGAGGTGCCTTGGTTTTTGTCGGATATGTTGAACACAGGCGCGGTGTCATCAGGTTGACTGACAGCAGGGTGGTTGGCAATACAGCAGGTTATGGGGGTGGAGTTGTATTGGTGGATTTTGTGCAGGTAAGCTGACACAGGCAAGTGTCAAGGGGATACTGTACCACGCGTATCATAAGGGGCCCTGATAGTCTGAGACCTTGACGGTGCTGCAGACACTGGCCTGTAAAGTTGCAAAACCTGCTTGATGCTGAGTTGAGGCCTACAGCAAGGTGATAATGATGCAATGGGCGTTGTCAATAATTTGAACAGTGATGCTACCAAAGTGCCCTGAAATCCCATTATATGCATCCACTACAACTGCATGTATGGTACAATGCGTCCTGATTCATGACAGTTGTCTCTGCAGGCCGTCTTGCAAGCCACTGAAGTGACAAAGAACACTGCTGTTACAGTTGGTGGAGGTCTGTCCATAGGTCGTATAGCTGCTAGCACTCATAATGATCTGCAACCAGTCCTTCACTTGCTCCAAAGTACAATCCATCACAACAAAGCAGGGGCCATGGGAGGAGGACTATATGTGGAATCCAAACTCAAGGTGGGAAAGTGTGTCTTGGCAGGAACACAGCTGGGCCTGCAAGGCTTTGTCATATATCAAAGCTCCCAGTGGCCATCACATATGCAATTTGTACAGCAATTTGCACATGACAGCACTGATACCCACCGCAAGTGATTTTCAACCGACGATGCAAAGCTCGATGTATCTATATGTTGTATGGGGGCTTTCTGCCTACAGAAGTGTTGTTCCTCATGCCAGGTTGCTGTCCGGGGCAGTCTGTTCTCTGAAAATAGGGCCACCACCGGTGGCGCTGTTGGGATCGAGGACAACAGCTATATAGTACTGGCAGACTCCAATTTGCATGCAAACCAAGCTTTACATGGAGGGGCTGTGGCAGCAGTGCATGGTGCACAGGTGTGTTGGACTGAGTGGTCACGGGTGACCATTGGGACGGGGTCTTACCTGCACAACATACTCCAGAAAACATATTTTGGTGTGTGTAACAAACGGTCACTCAAGACAACATGAAGTGCACGGTGTGCAAGTCTTGCAAGCTCTCATTGACGAAAAGTGGATCTGAATGTTGAGCCTTTGAGCAACCCTCAGATAGGGCTCCCAAGCGGCATGCTAGCTTTAGATGCGTCAAAAGTTTGCAATATTGGCAACTTATTGTGAAACTCTTAATCTCATGCCAAGAATGCTGAACTACCTAGCTACCACATACGGTTGAACGCTTCTCAACCTCCACAATGACTGCTTGCTACTTATTGGTGACGGCGGTGGCCATCCTCAAGGTGACGATGTCGGAATCTGTTGATCATCATTGTCTGTATTGTAAGATTGCAGATCCACTGCAGTAACAGCAGTCTGACATCCAATCTGGCAAATGTCGGAGGGGCCGTGAGCTTGGGGGACAATGCTAGCATGGTACTCGACAACAGCGTGCTAGAACACAACCAAGCCCGTGAAGACGGGGGTGGAATGCTGTTACAAGACCAGGCAAAGGCATCAGTCACGAATGCAAGCAGGCTGGCAAACAATAGAGCAACTTGGGGTGGTGGAGTGGAATGTATTGGCAACGCCAGCCTGACGGTGACCAAGCATTCGATAATCAGTAGTAATGTAGCACAATACGGCGGCGGTGTTTCACTGGTAGACCATTGTAAGGTAGGAGCGTTGTCAATGAAGCATGAGGGTTGTGTACACAGAAGCGGCTGAAAGCAGTAGTACAGACAGGGCACACAACATGTGGCTCATGCCAAAGAGCCCTAGAAGCCATGCAAACTTGTTAACTCGACTCATAGCTCCCAGATATTGCAACACGTCAACACACCTTGGAACATTGCACTATGCAATGCGGCCCACTTTACATTATGCCCTACTTGTAGGCCCAAATCACCCACTGTCAGGTACTTGACAACAGAGCTGAATACATCGGTGGAGGCATTCTCATAAGCCTTGCTGCCAGGGCGGACATCAGCAAGACTATGCTTGCAGGCAACATAGCAAATGACACAGGCGGAGGCTTGTTCAGCCGGGGGCAATCCATGACCGCCTTGGAGGACAGCTGGATCATAAACAACAGCGCTGTCAATGGTAGGGGTGGTGTGGTTGCATTGTTGAGCAGGAACTTCAACCTACAACAGATAAAGAAGGCTACGTATAACAATACTGCTCTCTACGACAATGATATAACATCCACCATCACTTCAGTCATTGTGCTTGGCACTCATCAGATAGTTGGTTATGCTAACAAAGTCGGGGATGATGAAGGGCTGCTACACCTGAAGCTGCGGCTGCAAGGGTACTATGGTTTACCTTGTGAAGGCGTGCAAGCGCAAGCAATGCTGGACGATGAAACCTTCTTGGGTTCCAACCAGTCAGACCATACTGGTACCGTGCATCTGAGCTTCAAGGTGATCAGGCCACCAGGCACTTACCGTATAATAGTCAAAACACCTGACAACCAGAATGTCCCTCCAGCGAACATAAGTCTAGAAGTCCGTGGTTGTGTTCGTGGCGAGGTCACTCCCAGCCCTGATGCTTGTCAGCGGTGCCAGCAGGGTTACTACAGTCTGGATCCACGCCAAGCAGTGTGCAATCCGTGTCCCTCAAATGCAAACTGCACTGGCGGCGATGCCGTGATGCCTCTGCCTGGATTCTGGAGGTCGTCAGCAAGCTCTGTATATGTGCACATGTGCGAATGTTGACCTGTTCTCGCACTCTCCGTAATATGTGTCTGTGCAACCAGAAGTTTTCTTGAGCATGTCTGTCAGCAACAACTCCAGTTTTTTGTCAATGACCTGCATGGGACAGCATGGGATGGTCAGCAGTTGGTACAAAATATATGCTATGCTTTATTTCCAGCTGATATGCACTCGGAGGCCAGGCATACCAGGCAGGTATTACCAGCATGAAAATCAGCCATCATGGGATGTAAAGTACTTGTGCTTCTCTGATGCAGGTGTCCCAATCCCACTGCTTGCCAAGGTGACTCCCAGCAGGTTGCAGCATGTGCTGCCGACCCAGCCTGTGGTTCAAGTGACAGCTACAAAAATCTGCAGTGCAGCCCTAACTACGTTGGCAACTTATGTGGGATGTGTGCTGCTGGCACAGGCGCAACAAAAGCATTTTTCTGTCGGCAATGCATGAAGTCAGAGTACATCATAGCTTTGTATGCGGTTGCAGCTGTGGTTTTATTGCTGGTCATCAGATTGATGTGTTATCTGACTCTAAAGCAGCCCGGATTCACAGCCACAGGGCAAGGGGCCGACCTCAAAGCTCCAGCAGCTGAATTGTTCCGGCTTCTGATCTTATACAGTCAGTATATGATGATCATCTCCGGCATGGATGTGGAATGGCCTAACAGCATTTCTTACCCATTGAGGGTGCTGGCATGGGTGTGGTCTCCTACATCGCCTGAAACGTTCAGCATTGCCTGCATTCTGCCAAGGACATCCACGTTGCCACTTGCGCTGCAACAAGTGTTGTTCTATATCTGTATGCCAGTAGCATTGCTGCTTATCCTGGTGCTCATCGAGGTGTCTAGCTCGAGTCTTAAGCGGTTTCAAAAGCTCTCTGATGTTGTCAGTCTGCATGACAGGGTACTCAGCAACAGCTTGGTTGCCGTGTTCTTCTTCATGCCATCTGTAGTACGCACGCTGCTTAGTATGTTTGCATGTATTCCTATTGATCAGCCTGCTATCACGCCATACAAACCAGCAGCTGTTGGGTCCTTTTGGATTCTAGACACCAACCAGGAGTGCTTTGCTGGCTACCACAAGGCATGGTCTCTGGGCTTGGGGTTGCCCCTGACCCTTGTGGTCTGTCTGGCCCTCCCCTGCAGTGTCTTGTTGGTGATCTCTCGCAATGCAGCCAAGCTGCAAGATGAGGACTTTATGAAGCAGTATGGATTCCTGTATAAGTCTTACAAGCAGCACTATTGCTGCTGGGAAGTTGTTGTGTTGCTTCAAACCATGCTGGTGGTAGCCATAAGTGTGTTTGGTGTCAACATTGGCGCTTTCTATCAGTGCATAGTCATGACAGGTGCGTTGATGTTGATGGTTTTTCTGCTGCTGGCTTGTCAACCTTATGAGCATCCACAGGCAGCTCGCGTGTCGTTGCACTCATTGTGCTGTCTGCTGTTGACAAGCTACCTTGCATTGACCTTTTTGCAATACGGCAGTGTGAAGCCTAGCGCAGTGTATGGTCTGGTAATGGGTACTTGTTTGTTGTTGGTGAATGTTGCATTTGTTGCGTCAGTGTTGTGGCAATTATCCAAGATGATGGATTGGCACCAAGTAGCAACCCTCACTGTGAACGGGGCCAGAAAGTTTGCATTGTGGTGTGTCAGAGTCGTTTCTTGTGACAGTCGCTTGCATGAAATCAAGCCTTGGCAAACCCCTAGCACGTCAGGGCACCAACAGCAACAAACAACCAGCAGCAAGTGAAGTGTGAGTGTGTAGTTTGGTACTATGTTGTACAAGCACTGAGCCATTGTTGGCGAGCATCTTCATCAGGATACACACCATCAAGGTGGCTGCCAGGACCCCAGCAGATGGTTGAACTCATGCCACGATACCAGTGGTATCGTGTTGATGCAGACGTGATCGGTTGTTCTTGTCAATCAGATAGTGACACATGTCACTCGGCGAGCAACTTGACCGGGTCTGTATCCCCCCTCATAAAGGCTTATCCTCAATTCAAACTATGGGCTACCCAGACATGCAACATCATCGGATTAGTAAGGTTGCCTCCGGGAATCCATCCAGGTGTCCATAAGTCTTGGACATCCTGCATTCTATGCATTGTGATGTTTGGAATAGGTTATGTCATGCTAGCTTCAGCAATATGTCAGAGAGTCTGCTAGTTGCAACAGCGTCCATCAGCACAGTAGCGCCCGTGGCACACTTTCAGATGAGTGCATTCACTACTACAGGATGCATCAAGCTTGCCTGTGTCGGGTTGTGTGCAGTCAAGACAATCCAGCTTTTGATTTCTGTGACCTGGTTTGATCCTGCATGTGTTGCACAAACTGGTGCTCGTGTGCTTGCGTATTCTTGTTCAGACTGATAACCCCCATGAGCAAGGCAAGATTGCATTCAATGTAGCTCTCAAGACATAGCTCCCAATGATGAGTGCTCTGGACAGTTGACATGCAAGTAGGCACGTCTCCGTGACTGGGCTAGTACTTTGAGCATAGAGTACTTGTCAGCAGAACTGTATCTGGGAGAACTGCCTGAAGGCTGCAGTGCTGCAATGCAAGTATTGTATTCTCATTCTTCTACTACCTCAAGCTCATTCTCAACAACTTCTGGCAATACTGACGGCAGCGACAGCAGCAGCAACTGTATAGCTCCCAGCTGGCGTATCACTCAAGATTTGAATATTCACAAGCGACTGGGTCGTTCCTGATGTAGTGCATGGTGTCCTCACTGGGCCTGAGAACCCAAGTACCAATACTCTTAGTAAACTCGCATGGTTGTGGGGCTGCGCTGTGATGCTGCTGGGGTCAAGTACTTGGGTCTCAGTGATAGCCATGCCACAATGTGAGCAGCCGCAACAGAAAAATGCCAACCCAAAAACAAACTTGCACATGCAACAACCAGTGTCATTGGCGCTGTATACAACAGTGGCAGTGACAACAAGTGGTCTTGCATACTCTGTGCATGGCCAAATATATACATATAAATTACTCATCAGCCATAGCAATACTGCCATTGGCCCCGCGCCCCATTCCAGAAGCGGACAATGCATGCAAAGTGCTTCCAGCATTGTGCTCATAGAGATTCCTAATCTTCCACTCATGCATGAAATATCTTGCAATAACAGGGAAAACGTATTAGTACCCCAATACTCATCAAACACAAAAAGACCAACACGTTCATGACCATCACTAATAGCCAAACATGCATCTATCTTGCGTCAAACATGCATGGCCAAATGGAGGCAACGGGTGACACACAGTTGTAATGCGATGCAACCTCAATCAGCTGTGACAAAATTATCAAGAAACTATGACGAACAGGCAACACACTTGTCGTGACAGCTACAGCCATGTGTCTGCTTGTCTGATCACAACAGTAGCAACTGTGTATTGCACCTCTGCCGCTGTCTTGTGATGCATCACTTGGTAACATGCTTCAAGCCAACGTCCGTTTGCTGATGCTGTTTAATGTCAGCTGCCTGCAGGAAACAAGTTCAGCAGCAGCAGAAGCAGTACTACTGGCAGCAGCAGCAGCAGCAGCAATGCATCGGCTGATGTTGCGTATGCTGTGAATGAAGGTCACCCTTGACAACTGGCGCCGCTGAGCAGTGCCATTGCTGCCGCTGCTGTCACTGTGTTGTGTAATACACAGCAGTGAAAGCTCTTGGGGTCTGTTGCTGCTGTACAAGCAGTGTGGATGTAGGCAATTGCTAGAACAGAAGTGATGTTGTTGCGGGGCAGCAGGTGCTGCTGCTGCTGCATTTGGTTACACAGTCATGGTAGATCTGCACCATCTGTTGTGCTTTCCGCTGCTTTGCTGCAGGAGTGTTGCCACATTCGATTGTTAAGGCAAAACAATGACTCTTGATGACTCGAAGAGCTTGAGACTCAGCAGCAAAATCCATTGATGCTGGCTATATAGTGTCTCAGTTCCCACATTGTAGCAGCAGGGCATCTCATATTATAAATACCGGTATACTGATATCCTTTGCCATTTCTTGGTAACATGTCTACTAGTCTGTTGAACAAAGGGTGCCAGCCATTTGGTAAGAGCCTGCGGCACAGCAAAGACCAAGGAGTACTGCCACACATTACTTTAAACTTTCAAACAAAGTGTGCAACTTGGTGCCACTTAGGGGCAACCAACATATACGTCACAGCATGCCTTATGCATGTCGACGGGAACCAAGTGCCGTTACGGTTTAGCACTTATCAGAAACCCAATAACAGGTATTTTATCTTCCTTATCAATCGCATCATAGGCAACATGTGTTCAAAGCATTCATCAAAGGTGAACTCATGCGATATGTTGTCACTAACAGCACAGCAGCAGGGTTTGATGAGATGGCCGCTGTGTTTCGGCAGCGATTGCTGCATAGCGGTTACCCTGCAGCCTTTCTGCAGCCAATCTTTGACAGTGTACAGCATTCTCATCGGCATAGCATGCCGCAAGTTGCAGCAACACCTGCTGCTGCCCCTACTGCACCTTTGCTGGTGTTCACCAATGGCATGTATGAAGCTCAGCGTATAAACCTGAGCAAAGTTGTGAATGCTGTTTATGCCAAGCACAAAACTGCGCAATTACAGTTGACCTCTGTGTTTGGTGATAAAGTAGTTGTGGCATTTATAAATTTACCTAATCCAGGAAAGTTGCTTGTTAAAGCAACACATTAGCTTCTTGTTTGCTGATGTGAGTTGATAAGTAAGGTTGGTATAGCTGCTGTCTTACATCGGAGGTCCAAGGCTGAGTCAGCATTGGCGTAACATAGGCCACATGGTATACATATTGGAGAGTGTGAGAGTTGTATCACTGATCTTTGTAGAGCCTGATGATGGCTTTCAAAGCCGAAACGCGTTGTCCTGTAATCAACGATCATGTGCGGCACTCTGTGCTAGCCGGCTCATGAAGCCAAACAGCTTATCATGTCGGTATTGGTTGAGATAGTGTCTGTTGTGCATGCACGGATGACGTGCCAGGAAGTGTGATAGCTCACATTCAGGTGTTGTTATGCCCCTGTATGTCGTGTGGCAATACTCAACGCGGAGATGAGCTTGACTCTTTTGCCTGTGGTGTGTTTGCAGCGCATGTGTGGATCATGGCTGCTGTAGGATGTGAGGAACCTGATTTTAGGTGCCGGTGTGGGAGGCTCGCCTGCAGGATCCTGACTGGCCATTTCTTGCTAGGATTCTGGCTGATGGTGTGGCGTTGGTTCATCCTGGTCAGGTGCCTGAGCCTTGGTCTTTATCAAAAGATTCTTCGTTCAATGCTGCTGCTGTAGCTTGTCAGCAGGTTATTGACTCTGAGTTAGCTCATGGGCTATGTGTTGTGGCACCTGAGTGGTGATGTAGTAGATGGCTGCACCCATTGGGGGCTGTGCCTGGGAAGAATGGGGCTGTTAGGATTACACATGATTGGTCGGCACCAAAGGGGTAATCTTTGAATGATGCACAATCATATGCTTATATGCCTTGGGCATCTATTGACTCAATAGATCGGATGATATTCTGTGCCATGTCGCCTCAGGTTGTTTCATGGGCTGGCATTGATACCTCTGAGGTCTATAGGAACCTCCCAGTCAGCCCTGCTTGTTGTCCGCTGCAAGCTTATCATGATACTCATGGTAGAATGATTGTTGACAGTAGGTTACAGTTTGGTCACCGCCTAGCTCCTGAAGTAGCTGGCAGGTTCTGATTTGCTCTGGTCAGACATTTGCGGGCCAAATACAATATTCCTGTGATAGCAGTCATGGATGATTTCACCTTTGTGCATCCATGTGTGCAGCAGTGTACTGATGTGTGGTCAGGTTCATGCACTGATCTGCAGACTCTAGACTTTCATGTGAGTCAAAATATAGGAAAGACTGAAGCACCTGCTACAAGCAAGGTGGCGTTAGGTCTGTTGATTGATTCTGTTCACATGACTGTGGGTTTGTGCCCTGTCAAGTTACATAAGCTTGCTGAGGTGTGCTTTGCTATGCTGCAGATGAAGTCAGTGACTCGCAAGCAGTTAGAGAAGATGTTGGGATTATTTATGTGGGTCAGCAGAGTCGCATATGCTGGCAGGACATTCTGCCACAACCTGCAGTCTGCAATGTTACATCTACGTAAGCCACATCATCGTGTCAGGATGTCTGCATGGACAAGACCTGAGTTGCACTGGTGGCTGACTGTGGCCCCTTCTTTGGATGGGGCTCACATGATACTCCCTGCTATGCCAGTAGTGTGGGCTGATTTTCAGACTGATGCCTCCCTTACTGGAGCGAATGGGCAGCCATATATAGGTATCTGGCTGCAGGGTGCATACGATTTGTTGAGCATGCAGCAGCTGTCTGCTTTAGGATATTCTGATGTACCTGCACCTGATAGCCACATTTCTGTTTGGGAAATGTTTGCTGTAGTTATGTGTGTTCGGCTGTACGCTGATTATATGCGGAGCCAGTATTGGCGTGTGCGCACTGTCAATACACAGGTCATTGCTTGGTTGATGAAGGGAGATGCTCCTCCCAGAGGTGTTTCTTTGTGGTTGAAGGAGATGGCTACAGCCCCTGTGCATCATCGTTTCAGATTGGGGGCGAAGCATATTCCTGGGGCTGCGAATTGCATGGCAGATGCTTTGAGCAGATGTGCCTGGCAGGATTGTAGTGTGCTGCTCAATAAAGGGAAATTGACTCACAATGACACTTGGGTGTCTGTTGCTGCTGACCAGGTTCAGGTGTAGAAGGGTTTCCAGCAGGAGTGGCAGTCACTGGGCCCAGGTCAGAGCTGCATGCTGAGGTCTTGAACTATGCCAAACATGACCTTGCAGGGTCGACATGGGGGCAGTATCGTAGGGCAGTGTTGTATGTGGTTCTAGTGTTGCTGCTGGTGGACTTGCTAGGGATGTTGTGGGCACCTGCTGAGATGGTGGTGTGTTGGGTGGCTGCCTTCTTCGCCCGTTCCGCTTTGTATAAGTCAGTACAGAACCACCTGAAAGGGTGACATTACTTTCTGGGTGCAGGGCTGGGATGTGGGCATCAGGGATCAGTGGCAGTTGTTGCCTAGGGTGCTGAGAGGCACCAAGCGACTGAAAGCCAGTGACCAAGACCAAGCCCAAGTTACCGATTACACCTGAGGTTTTGCTCCAGCTTGTGTCAATCTTGCCTGCAAGTGGAGCAGCTTTGGCTTTGTACTGTGCCATACTTGTTGGGTTCTTTCATTTTCTTCGCAAGTGTCACTTGTGCATTGATGGTGTTGGACTTGGACCATCCTTAGCAGTGCTCGTCAGCGACAGCATGTGGTCACCATTCAGGGTGTGAAGGGGCATCTGCTTGACCCTTACAGGTGGTTACAGCAGTTGTTTGTGCTGCATCCTGCAGATGCTGACGCTCCGGCATTTGGTCACTGTGAAGGTGGCAAGTAGGGGCCTTTGACTTATGCTCGTCTGTTGACTGGTATCAAGGGTCTGGTGGAGGTCTGCGGGTTGGACCCTAGTGCATATGGTGGGCATTCCCTACGTCGTGGAGGGGCTACCTGGGCGTTCAAGTGCAATGTGCATCCCCTGTTCATTAAGATTCAGGGTGATTGGCACTCTGACTCCTGGTTATTGTATATTGATTTGTCAGAGAAGCAGAAAAGGGAGATCAGTCAGAAAATGCAGGAAGCTATTGTCTCTATGTCATGCTGATGTGTGGGTTGGGGGTTGTTGGGTGTTTGAGTACAGGCTGGTTACACATAGGAAATGTGATACCATAGTGTGACAGCCGTGTTTTTGGCAGATGAGGCTTGGCCTGTCCGGTCAAGCCTCGGCTTGCCCCTTTTTTGCTCAATCCCATACACTGTGTCAGCATGGCATAGTAGCAGTAATGTTACAAGCTTGAGGCTCATCATAATCGTTTGTGGCAAGGCGAGCCGCGGACCCGTCGATTTTTGAGCGGCATGTTACGCGCCCCTCTCAGAGGGCCAAAGCGGTAAATCTTCATCTCCTTCAGGGATTTTGGGGATGGCCTCTAGTATAGTTCTTCGGTCGCCAATAGTTGTCGGAGAACGATGTTGTGGCGAGTTGCAACATTGTTGCAGTGATTGATGCTCTCGCCTTGTCCTGCATCACCGATGATTGTTACTATGATCAATAAGTCCTGTAAGTGGTTTGTCCGTTTGTGTTCCCAGAGGTCCGTAGATCAAACAAGTAGCGTTGTGGCCGGTGCTGATGCGTCGACGACGGACATCGATGTCGGACCCGGTCTCCCTGAGACAAGCCAACTTCCGTCACATATCAATCATAGTACAGAGTATCAACGAGTTAATCTCTTATGCGATAGGTCAGGATCGAGATTCTCGCCTGCTTTCACTGGAATGATGCTAGCCTACCACTAGGCATGACCGGGCCTGTGGGCAACATGTTCACTTGTAGAGGGCAAGTGCTACCACTACTGTACACATCCAGCCGGGAGTCGCATCTTCCACTGTGGACTTTCGTCCATATGGACGGTCGGTGGCCGAAAGCTTCGTTACAGAGCGGTATCTCTGGCCTGAAAATCGTCCCGTCAGCACTGACCTAGTGCGCAGGCAGTCAGAATCATCGTCCGGGCGGACGACCAGGGTTCGATTCTTCATTCCTTCGGCGCCTCCGAAACGTCCCGGACGACAAGATTGCGACCCCTGCATCCAGCACGGGCAATACAATCGTAGTATTGCTGAGTCTACACTTGAGTCACACATCCCATGATTTTGCAACATTGCCAATCATGCAATTGTGTATATGACATAATGCGATGAGTTTGCAACATGAAAGGTACCATGTGCACGAGACATGTGCTGTTCCTTCAGCTCACACTTCAGCCAACACTATGTATTCAAATTGAAGGGAGTCTTTGACAAGGCTGCCAATACAACAGTATCTCTGCTAACTTGAGTATGCATCTTGTTACAGCACTCAGTGTGGTTGGCAGCACAAGCTTGGGCAGCATGGGAACATGATGCACAAACATGAGCAACGGTCTCTGCTGCGGCAGCCATATCTTGTTGCCAGGCTTGAGCCTAGCACCCGGTATGATAGTGGATGGCGCAATACCACTGACTCAAGGGCCCCGGGTGTGTTTTATGAGAAGCCAAAGTCACTGCACTTGGTCCGCCCTGGATCTGTATCAGTCTGCAGCTACGTTGGTGCACCCTTGCGGGAATATGCGTGCCAGCATATGTGTACACATTGGCACCCCACAACTTGTGATGATCAGCACCTTGACACCTGCATTACGCGTCTACAAAAATCTACTTCCCGGATGGCCAGAAGCTCTTACTGCAGTTTGGACCTGTCCAACACATGTGAAATTGCATTAATTCAGAAAGCAGCTGTCAAGAGCATTGTCAGCCTGCCACAACAGAAGCTGGTAGCAGGTCTTGAAAGCAGCGACTATGAGTGCATGTCACAATGTCGGGGTTTGAATAGCATATGCATGCATAATGATCATCTGAACAACAGTGAGTGGAATTCAAAGTAGTGGTCAGGAAGAGATGCCATCTATCTACGGTCGACCTGACACAAATGGATCTGCATGCACAACGTACGCAGCCTAATGCACAACCGCACTACAGAGCAGACACAGAGAAATCATTGACGCCATCCAGGTTTCGTACACACACCTGAGTACATGAACCTGCATCTACACCCTCCCCTCCAGCAATTGCCTCTTCCTACCGGGCAGTTGGCTGCTGAGCAACCAAGAGTTGGACACACCGTTTGAGGATCAGGACACCCTACTTCCCAGACTTGAACATGCCTGGAAGCTCAATCGCCAGATCAACCACTTCATCTACATCCGAAGAGTGATACAACGAAATCATGACATAACGGGCTCTTTGCTTCAGCAATGTATAGGTTGAATCAGATGATACTTGATCTTGAGGTTATCATGCAGGGCATCACAAGGTGCGACAGCAGATTCAGCTGATCATGGTAAGGTAAGGTACTAATAGTGCAACCAGAAGTGGGCTATGTCACCTATCATGTGGGTTCAGTGCACCAACGGTTATGGCAAGAAACATGTGCATGTGGCAAAGAACACAGTGGCGCGCTGTTCAAGCATTCGCAGCTTCAAGTAGGTCCAGATTGCATGCCGGCACTGAGTGACAAGCAACTCTGACAACAAATTGGAACCTGAATTTGTAGCTGCAAAGCAGACCTTGGGCGCGCAGATGAAGCTTCCAGACTTTCCATTCTTCTGTTTGAAAGACACTCTGACTTTGTTCCCTTTATCTACACAGCTTACAGTGCCACATATCGCCCCTAAATGTTCAGGAGTACAGCTTGCACGATCAGCAGTGCACACACTGTCCCAGATGCCTAGACACCGTGAGTGAATACCCAATGAGCCACCAAGATCACAAATCAATCGAAGTCTAGATTCATCTGGGAATTCTCCACCTGCATGCAGTATTTAACAAGTGTTCATGAGCTTGCTTCACTCAAAACCTTTTCAATAAAACCAACCCTGGGTAGGCTTTGTCTCACAGACAAGATAAGCACAGCTCAACACTAGCAGCCACGCAGATGGCCTTACCGTTGGGTTTTGTGCAATCAAACAGGGGGCCTTCAAAGTCGTTCCCGATAGGCGCTAAACAACCGCCAGTGCCAAAACCGCAGTAGCCTATGCCCTTGAAGTCTGGAGTGCAGACTTGCACTGCGTATGCAACCAAACATTAATCAGCCCACTCACTGTCAAGTGACAGTTCTAAACATCAGTGCCATGTGCTGAATGACTAGCTGACATCTTACAGTTCATGCATTGCTGGTATAGTGTATGCCATCAATACATGTTGAATACTTGGCATGTTGCAAGGTATTGCTGCTGGACTGCCAGGTAGGACCAAAGAGTGCTTGCATGTCATGCTCATATGCGTCCACGAAAA